>CAJQZJ010031585.1:2831030-2861635 GCA_907164525.1 Lophiomys imhausi
TGTGTGTGTGTGTGTGTGTGTGTGTGTGTGTGTGTGTGTGTGTGTGTGTGTGTGTGGTTTCTTTGACCTTCAACCTATGCTGAATGTGAAAAAATGTTGTGCGAATGTGCATGTGTTTTTAAACAAATGGGCCAGTTGTGTGGTGCATGCCTGTAACCCCGGCAGCATTCGGGAGGCTGAGGTGGAAGGATCACCACAAGTTTCAGGCCAGCCTACTTATGTATCCCTGAGCTACAGTGAGCAGACAGGAAGGGGAAATGAGGACTCTTAAAAGTTGAAAGAAGTGCTTGGTGTGTTGGACGGAGCTCCTGATGGCAGTGCCAGAAAACGCAAGGAGTCCTTCTCAACCGAGGTATGCAGTCACATCACCAGGTATCCTTGTTGGAGCCAGGGCAAGCACATGCTTAGGATTCCCCAGGTAGTTCTGTCCCCAACTCTGTGTACAGCCAGAAACTGGTGGCTAGGTCATGCAGCAGGTGGCAGCTATAGGACTTCCTGTGGCTTGCTTGCTACATTGCTATCATGCCACCATCTTTCCCTGAAATAGCCATTGTTTTTCCAGAAGGACAACAGGAAGTTGGAAAGAAAACTCTCCCACTCCACCCCCAGCCCCTCCACCCCCACCACCCACTCAGTCCCTCCCAATAGGGCAGATAAGGCTCCCTCAAGTCGAGGCAGAGTGGGCTCCAGGTGTAGCTGAATTAGTTGGTAGAATATTTAATAAACCAGGCTTGGTGGCACACGCCTCAATTTCAGCACTGTGGTGGTGGAAGATCTGCAGGTCAAGATCATCTAAAGTTTATACCTGGGCTACTTGAAATCCCGTTTCAACTCCCATCCCTGCCCCCACCAAACATGAAGAAAGCCCAGCAGGCTGAGTTCTGACTGCTCTGTTTCCTGGATTCTCTAAATCCGACTGGGGAAAGTATGGTAAGCATTGTGTGTGTCCTTTAAAAAAAGAAAAAGTATGGCCAGTCAAGCCCAGTAAAAAGAGATGGCCCAGCCCAGAAAACCCAGTCCACCCAGTGTGTTTTGATTGGGATCTATCCCAGGACATGGGGTCACATGCCGCCTCCCACCTGAGGGGCCGGATGCAGTTGCTAGTCTCCTCCTCCACCTGCCCACAGACTTGGAAGAGTTTCTGTTGGTTGCCCTTCCCCCTGAGGTTGC
The DNA here is from genome assembly GCA_907164525.1 of Lophiomys imhausi. NCBI lineage: Eukaryota > Metazoa > Chordata > Mammalia > Rodentia > Muridae > Lophiomys > Lophiomys imhausi. The sequence goes on from CAJQZJ010031585.1 coordinate 2,832,201, forward strand.
ATACCTCCACAGGTTCTGGCTGGATCCAGTTTTGCAAGCTTGGCCGTGACAACTGAGCAGCAGGTATACCCCTAAGCTCCATTATCAAGCTTCAGCTTTTTTTTTTTAATTGTCCTTTGGAATTGGAGGTATTTCCATTGGCTGCAGGTCATGTTTCAGGGTGAGGCTGTCCCTGTAGTGAAATTTTCGATGTGACTCACTAAAACCCTACTCCGCGCTTTCTGTGGGTCTGGGAAAACAGAACTGGGATGTGGAGAGTTTGGGGTCTTGCCTCGCAAGTCCAATGCCTTGGTTCCAGCATTAACACCGGAAAGGAATGGCAGGGAGAGGGAGGTTTTGTGACTCCGAAACTGGTTTAAGCCCTACATGACCAGGTTACCTGTGTGCTCACCCACAATCGGAGTGTATGTCTGGATTTCTCAAAGGTGGGGTTACAGAGAGGTCGATAGAGCAAGCACTTTGCAGAATCTTCGATTTATGTATTTATTTTTGAGACAAGGTTTCTCTGTGTAGCCCTGGCTGTCCTGGAAATCTCTTTGTAGACCAGCCTGGCCTCGAACTCACAGAGATCTGCTTGCCTCTGCCTCCCAAGTGCTGGGATTAAAGGTGTGAGCCACCACACCTGGTAGAAACTTCAATTTTCAAAAGGCTTCATAAGAGCCCGGCATGGCCGGGTGGTGGTGGTGCACGCCTTTAATCCCAGCACTTGGGAGGCAGAGGCAGGTGGATCTCTGTGAGTTCGAGGCCAGCCTGGTCTACAAAGCGAGTCCAGGACAGTCGGGGCTACATAGAGAAACCCTGTATCGAAAAACAAACAAACAAAAAAAAAAAGAACCGGGCATGGTGATACATTCCTGTAATCCCAGCCCCTGGGAAACACAGGAGGATCGAAAATTTGAGACTAACCCTAGTTGTGCATGGAAAGATCCTGGTGGAAGGGAGTAAAGATTTCCAGGGCCTTACATACATACGGGAGGCAAGTGCCCTACTACTGAGCCACTGTTTGGGTTTTAAGTCAGGGTTTACTACATAGCCCAGGCTGGCCTCAAAGATCCTCCTGTCTCAATCTCCCAAGTGCTAGGATTCAAGATGTGACCCACCACACCTATTTTTTTTTTTGAGGGGTGGGGGAGACAGTATTTCACCATGTATATCCCAGACTGGCCTGGAATTCACTATATATACTAGGCTGGCCTCAAACCCCCAGCGATCTGCCTGCCTCTGCTCCTGAGTGCTGGGATTAAAGCCCACACACCACCACACCTGTGTCCCACACCCCCTAGTGTTAGAATCACAGGCAGGAGGCACCATGCCCACTGTGCTTCATCTGTTGTGAAATATTAGGACAGGGTTTCCTGGTGTCTCTTTGGAGTCACTGTGTTCAAAGAATGGATGGGTTGGGAATGGCAGGATATGAAAAGGAACAAAGTGCTGGAGGAAGAGCAGTCTAGGTGGCCTGGGTGGCATTTCAGGAGGAGGGACTTAGGTGAGCAGAGACAGGAATGCCTGGGGCTGAGAAAGTGAGATTTCCATCAAAGGAGGAGGAGCAGGGCAGGTTGGGGCAGCTGTCCTATCCGAGGATCTGGGGCTGAAGGGTAGTTAGTGTGGAGGAGCAAAGTTGAAGAATGGGAGTTTGGGTTTCCCTTGTGCTCTTTCTTGTTTTGTTTTGGTTTTTTTTTTTTTTTTTTTTAGGGTTGAGAGACCTGCCAATGTGGTGTTGGCAGACAGAGACTCACAGAGGCAGTAAAGAAGCTAATTAGCTGAGCGGTCCTGGAAGGAGACGGAAGCTTTGTGGGGGAGAGACAGACAGGCGGCGGCGGCTGCTGCTGCTTTTTAGATCTACAGAGGCAGTTGCCAAGACAGAGCAGCCTTCACTGGCTTCTGTTGTCCATACCTTTCCATGTTTCTGCTACCGCAGCATTAACGGCTTCTTGTTTGTTTGGGTTTGGGGGAGGTTTTGTGAAATAAGGCTTCACGATAGAACCCAGGCTATCCGGGAACTCGCTATGGAGCCTGGAACTCCCAGGTTCCGGGAGGGAGGACCTTGCACCACTACACCTGGCTTTGCCACATTATTGTTAGCCACTGTCATCCTTAACTTGCTTCCATTTTCATCTTTTGTGTCCCGATGTCTCACCCAAGGTCCCACGTTACAACGGCGTCATCCTAAATCTCTAAAGGCCTAAGACAGCCTCTGACTTTCCTTTGTCCCTCAGGATCCTGGCAGTTTTTTTTTTTTTTTTTTTGGTTTTTCGAGACAGGGTTTCTCTGTATAACAGCTCTGGCTGTCCTAGACTCACTTTGTAGACCAGGCTGGCCTGGAACTCACAGAGATCTGCCTGCCTCTGCCTCCCAAGTGCTGGGATTAAAGGCGTGCGCCACCACCGCCCGGCGATCCTGGCAGTTTTTTAAACATACTGGTCGCCCAGCACTGGGGAGGCTGAAGTAGAAAGAGAATATGGAGGAGAGCTCAAGGCCAGGCTGGGCTACATAATGAAACTTTGTCACACACACACACACACACACACACACACACACACACACGAACTAGAAAGCATAAGAGCAATGGAGATGTCTCTGTGGGTTAAGTCCCTTCCCAATATGCCTGAGGACCTGAGTTCCTGTCACCAGAACCCATGGAAAGCCCAGTGTGATGGCACTGGAGTTTGTAGAGAGATGGGAGGTAGAAAAGGAAAGTCACCGAAGCTCTCAGGTGCTGTGGTTACATAGCAGCAAATAAGAGACTCTGTCTGAAAATGGAATACAGGATAAAATTCGGGTCTAAGTTCTTTGTAGATTGTATAGAGTTTAGGCTTGTCTCATTTTTCTTATGGCCCATCCATATGATGGACAAGACAAAGCAACAAGCCCCAGTGAAACAATGGAAGAAACTCCTTTTTTTCTTAAACTGTCACATGCATGGAACCATTTGGGGCCAGATGGCAAAGGAGCTTTTTGCAGCAAAACCAGACTGTTTTCCATTGGCTTTTGTTGGAAACAAAAAAGGTAATGAAGCCAGCTGTAGGCGGGGCCTCTGGCTCCTCCGCTGCCTCTGGGCTCTCCATCCCCTCCAGCTGGCGATCTGGTCTGTGGGAACCTCTGCATCAGACCTGCCCAGGTTGTGTGCTGGTGGACAGGACCGCAGTGGCCTGGGCAGTGTTGTCGCTGGCATGACTGCTACGAGTCAGGTAGTTGGCCTGGAAGGAGACTTTTATTAGTTTTCTTTTCCTTGTGATAAAATACTGACAAAAATAGCTCAAAGGAGAAAGGGTTCATTTTGGCTCCTGTTGAAGGGTAGAGCCCATCGAGGAAGGGAAGTCATGGGCTAGGAACTTGGGGAGTCAACCTCTTCACTTCACAGATGGCACGTACAACCGTCCCCTGCTGTCTCCAGGGCAGACATTCCAGGAACTTGCTCCGACCCTTTCCCAAGAGCTCTTGGCCCACCCCTACCTCTGCAGCTGCCAAATCCAAGGATGCCTTAAATACACACACGTTAGGACATATATACATGTAGCCTACACATCCTAATTCAATATAAATGCTGTATAAGTAGCTATATGATGTTGCTGAGGGAATAATGTCCAGCATAGCAGACACGAGAGGCATAACTACCCATTGCACAGGAACCCACAGAAGCAGTTCCTTCTTGACCTTTTTTGGGGAGTCCTTTGGTAATTGACATGATGCTGTTTGAAAGGTTAAAGCTGCTTGTTTCTCAATATGATTGAGAGCCAGAAGGGGGCAATGGGAGTACCCCAACCACCGCCACCAAAAGCAAGCTCCCCGCCCCCAAGTATTCCGAGCTCCTGAAACAATGTTGCCTGAGTCGCCACGGGTGAGCTGTTCAGGTTTCACAGCACCAACGCCAGCCCACCTACCCAGCTGTAGCCGTCTTTCCATTACGCCGAGCAAAGCAGCTAATGACTTACACAGCATCCCCTCCAGCCTCTCAGCACCAGGGATGAGCGAAAATGGCAGCAAGGAGTAGGTTCAAGACCAAGCCTGGTCCACACAGCAAGTTCCTCACAAGCCAGGCTGCACAGTGGGAGACTGTTTCCAAAAAGCAAAAACAAGAAAACTAAACAGACAAACAGATGGCAGCTGGCTCATACTTCTAACCATACTGCCCCATGGTCCCTCAGCCTGCCTGTCATCTACTTTTCTTGAGACTTTGTCCTCCCTGGTGACTTTGTCCACAAAAAAAAAAAAAAAAAACACCTCACAGATGCACGTATGGCCAGCTGTCCCCTGCTGTCTCCAGGGCAGACATTCCAGGAACTTGCTCCGACCCTTACCCAAGAGCTCTTGGCCCACCCCACCTCTGCAGCTGCCAAATGCAAGGATGCCTTAAATACACACACGTTAGGACATATATACGTGTAACCTTTTCCCAGTCTCTGCAGCCACCTGTACTTGCTTCTTCACCGTTGGGCAGCGTTGTGGTGTGGACACCCCTGCAGTGTGACACTAGGCTTAGGGTGAAGCCCACAGGCAGGACCTCAACTGTGGCCCAGGTGAGACCTGAGAGTTTCCCTTCCTGCCAAGTTCCCATTTTCTAACCCAGATTTCTTCCTCCCACCTGTGCTCACAGACGAGACTTCAAAAGCCCTAAGTCAGGGCTTCTTACATTTTTCTACCCCTTTTCACCATAGAAAAAATTTCCTGGCCCAAGGTAGGTAGGTAATGTAGGCAGATCATTTCCTGATAGTAAACCAGAGTCTAGGCCAAGGCCTAGTTGAGCCTTGTCTCCCGCAGCCCTGATCCTGGTGCTCCCTGTAGTGGGGAGCACTTGTGTGGGAGATCAGCCAGCCTGGCCTAGCATGAGAGGACTCACCCTTCTCTGCCATGAAATAGTGCCCTGCTCTGTGTGGACTAGGCCTGAAGACTTCCCCCATGTATCTTGCTGAGGAAGGAAAAAGTGACCCATGTCTTTGGATACATGGTTCTCGGGTTCATGTTAACTCTGTAATTCCCGCACCATCGGGCCTGGCATTTGTGAACTCTGCCAGGGTCTAGCCGGGGACACTTGGCCTTGGGATCTCCTTACTGGTGCTTAGCAGTGTCATGTCTAAGAGGGGACGATGCTGTCTGGCCATCCCACAGAATGGAGGGTCCTGGGTCACGTGACCTTGTACTGAAAAAGTCTAGCTGCTTTCCTAAAGCTTGTTAGGCGCCTGCTTGTAATGCAGTTCTAACGTAAGCCCCTTTGTTCTTCGGCTGAGCCGGCAAGGCACAGGCAGGCCACATCCACCATTCCTGTTTACAGATGGGAAGGCTGATGCAGTAGAACTGTAAGTCAGGAAATACAGCCCACATTGTGGGAACTCTGTGTGGGATCAAATCAGCCTATACCTCTGGGTACAGTCCAGGTGATTTCTATATAGAATGACATCCTAGGTGGCCCTTCCTGCTGTCATATCACCATGTGCGCTTGGCCCTCAATACACCCAGTGCAATTGCCACATCATGAGTAAAGAGGGAGAGAAAGGACAGAAGGGGGGTTGTCCACACCACAGTCTCTCACAGCTCCTAGGGTAGACAACCAAGACCCCAAAAAAAGCAAGGTGGTGGCGAAAGTGGCTCTGGTGGGACAGGCAGACCCATAAAACCAGGTCTGTCTCCTGCATGCAGCCAACCACTCCACTGGAGGGCTGTGAGTCACTCCCCCAGCAAGCCCTGGAGCCAGTGCTGAGAGGCCTGCTTGTGCTGAGGGGTTGGGGATGAAGCGGCTTGGCAGAGGCCTCCCCAACAGCATCTGCTTCCACAATGCTGGGGCAGGGGTTGGCTGGTAAATCAATGGCTGATGTGGCTGGCTACGTGAGGGGTAGTTCTGATAGTCGTGTGTTGAGCATGGCCCAGCTGCACCCGACCCCCTATGCATGTGTTTATCATTGATCAAGTTAAAAATCACAAACGTGTGGTAAATACCTGCTCTTTCAGGAGGCTGAGGCAGGGGGTTTAGCTAGAGTCCAGAAGCCGGGCAACACAGCATGACAAATAAAAAACGTCATTTAACCTCCTATGAAGTCTCTAGACACTCACCCACCCTGCTTACCATCCTCCCGTACCCAGAGCTCATCGCTCACTTTACGATCATTGGTTTTCCTTTATCCCTTCTATGACATACTTTTTTATGTGTGTGCAGACTAAGCGGCATACTGGTATTTAACGACATGGACTTCCTTGTGTGTGAGTTCAGTGGCGCCTGCTCTTGTTGAACATTGTAAGATACACTTGCAGTGCCTTGTAGCCGTCACGATTCATCTTCCCTGCTGTTTGGTATTCTGGGCCCGCCCCCCTGCAGTACTTCTGCAAGGGAATTGCTCATCACACCTTTACTGCTGGTCGTGGCACATGGGTTGATCCGCACGCTTCTCAATTGCTCTCTGCTACTGCTGGATGCACTTTGGGGGTGGGGGGGCAGAAAGAGGGTGGTGCCGAAGTCTTTCGAGCCTCCTCCTCAGCATTTGTGGAGTGCGTTACCCCAGCAGTCAGAACTAATGCGTCGACGTGTCATGTGTCTTGCAGCTTGCCGGCATTGCGGTGCTTGCCGTTGGACTATGGCTGCGATTCGACTCTCAGACCAAGAGCATCTTCGAGCAAGAAACTAATCATTCCAGTTTCTACACAGGTGAGGGGGGGAGTTGGCACTTCAGCTCTGGAGAGAGACTCCATGCTGACCTGCGGACGTGGGCCTGAGAGAGAGAGAGAACTGGCCACGTGAGCCAGCTGTGTCCCTTTCAAGTTAGGCGACTTTGTGAGCATTGTGCAGCTATGTCCGCGAGTTTGCATCTGACTGTTGTGGTTCTTTTCTTGCCAGCTGAGTTTGACACATCTTGACCATTCTCTGATGTGAGGTTGGGTCTGCCAAGGCCACCCCGAAGGGTTTAGGAGCCTTGGTTCACATGCGGTGTGCCTTCAAACTAAGTCGGAATCTTAAGTCAGGGACCTTTGTCCTGTTACGGGCACCTGCAGAGCCTAGAAGAAGAGAAGGGGCTCCTCCGCTCCCTGTCTCTCTCCAGACCAGCTTCCTGGGTACAGAATCAAAACTAAGATTCAAGGGGGGAGAGGACCTCTGCTGGAGGAGCTTGCATGAGGCCCCAAGAGGGAGGTCAGAAGAGAAGCTAAGCAAGAGAGACAAGAGACAGGAAGAAAATAAAGAGGCGAGGGAAGGAGATAGAGAGAACATGGAAGAGAGAGAAAAGAAATCCCACCCTTTGGGAGAACTGCTTTCGCCTTAGGAGAGTTTCTACTTTCCGTATGGTTGGGATCACCCAAACTTGAACCAGCTAGAAGCTTTCTCTACACAGATTCCTTGGTCCTTCCTTGCTCCATTCGGTCCCTTTCTCTGCCTCTGTAAGACGAGATGCCACCGAGGACCATCTCATTCAGCTGCTGGCTTGAGTAAACTCAGCCTTTGGTTCCACTCTGCCTGGTTTGGAAGTAGGAAGTCCCCTATTTTTAGGGTGATTCTGTCATGCCATCAGACCCAGCATGAGTTGTCACTTTTTTCTACCCACCAAAGTTACTTTTACAAAAGACAGGAAAGCATTCTGACAGGGTTATCTCAAATGCTGCAGGGACCATGGGCCATGGCTCCAGTCGGACTTTCCTTTCCCTCCTCCCTGGAGGTGTAGGGAGCAATGAAAAGGACAGGAGGCCTGAGGACGCAGGACTCTTGGAAGACACAGGGTGACTGTGGGGTCCTTGCCCAGGAGATCAGCCTAAAAAGATACCTATTCTTGCCAAATATGTATAAACTGGACATTGGGAAGGTATACTGGGCCATTTAACTCTCATAAATGTGGCATATTTATATCTGTTGTTTTATATAATACTTACTGTTATAAGAGAAGGAACCATCTGTTGGACTGAAAGGGGAAACTTCTGGGGGGAAGAGGGTGGAAGGGCGGGATAGGAAGGGGGAATAGGGAGGGGTTTGCGACTGAGATGTAACTTGAAGAAAAAAAAAATAAAGTATTTATAAAAAAAAAAAAAAAAAGATACCTATTCTTAGCCTGAAAAGGTACCCATTCCTGTCCATGGACCTGCTGTCCCCAGGGAGCTCACACACAGCTCCCTTTCATGCTGGGTTGAAGAGTGGGACGGAGGTCCCCTCAGCACCCTGTTACTCTGTGCAGTGTGGTCCTCCATACTCCACCCTCTCCTCCTCTCTGCCGTGGCATTCCTGTTCAGAATCAAAGCTCTGTTGCTAAAACAAGTCAGGGCACTATGGAAACCTGCTCCCTAAAAACTCTGCTTGTAGTGTGAAAAAAAACAAAAAAACAAAAAACAAAAGGTCAAACCATAAACCACCAAACGTTCTTTTTTCCACTTTCATTTTAACAACCGGGCAACACACCCAGCCCTTCCCTACCCCACTGCAAATGAACAATAATAAAAGGCAGGAAAACTAGGAAGGAGATCTAGACAGAGTCAGGTGCTTTGCGACTTAGAGGCTCCTCCTGCCTACCTGACTACACTGCACAGAGTAACAGGGTACTGAGGGGACCTCCTTCACACTCCTCAACCCAGCACAAAAGGGAGCTGTGCGTGAACTCCCTGGGGACAGCAGGTCCATGGACAGGAATGGGTACCTTTTCAGGCTAAGAATGGGTATCTTTTTAGGCTGATCTCCTGAGCAAGGGCCCCACAGTCGCCCTGTGTCTTCCAAGAGTCCTGAGTCCTCGGGCCTTCTGTCCTTTTCACGGCTCCTCCTCACCTAGTAGTTCTTCCCGTCATCCAGGACTCAGCGTATTTTTAGATTCAGGAAGAAAGATTCTCCCTGCTGACTGGGTGACCAGATCCCTGCAAAACTCTCTGTGCTGGGTTATGTGGGAAGATCCCCTTGTAAGAAGTTACCATCCCTCCTCTTCGCCAGGAACAGGGCAATGCTCTCTGAGCCTTTCGACTTCACACAAACTGAGGCTAAAAGAAAAGCCCCTGTACCTGGGGCCTTAGCCACCTGATAGGTAAGAAAGCCATGCAAGGAGGCAAGAGGTTGGTGACCATAGGAATGGAGGAATTGGAGCCCAGCTCTGGGAACCTCCTGGGGTACTAATCCTGCCGGGTTTGATAGTCAAAGTGGTCTTCAGTGGTCCTCCCTGAAGAGACCAGAAGATGATTGAAAGCCCGAGTCCTAGCAGACAGCAGTCCCTCACTGGGGGCTGGCATGCATTGTCTCCTCAGCTTCGTCAGCACTCAACCCCTTCCAACTGGACCCTGTTTGTTAGCATGTTAGGGTGGTTTTTTGTTGATTTGGGAGGAGGGCTCCTGGAGATTGAACACATAGCTTGCAGCATGCTAGGCACCACTCCACCACTGAGCTGTATCCCTAGCCCTGTTTTCCCTTAAAACTTTGAGACAAGCTGGGTGTGGTGATGCAAGCCTTTAATTAAGCCCAGCACTCGGGAGGCAAAGGTAGACATATCTCTGTGAGTTCGAGGCCAGCCTGGTCTACAAAGTGAGTCGAGGACAACCAGGGCTCTGTTACACAGAGAAACCCCACCTTAAAAAACCAAAAAACAAAAACTTTGAGATAGGGTCTCATTAAGTTGTTCACTCTGTCCTTGAACTTACTTAGACTGACCTTGAATTTGTAATCTCTTGCTATGTCCTCTTGGGTAGATTGTACTAAAGCCCTGTGCCACCAAGCCTTCTAAGAATTCAGCTTTGAAGATGTTCTGCTTCCAGGACAAGGGGCTACTCCCAAAGGCACTAAAACATTGGAGAACTAAGTCGTGTGTAGATCTGGGCCCTGCCTGGAAGACCATTACATTTTGGGAAACTGGAATTGTTATCCCTGGGCAAAGGGCCAAAGAGGCTTTGTCCTCTGTGTCCCCTTTTTCATGGGACTATGAGACCAGCCCTTTGTGTGAACCTCAGTCCTTCCAACACATAGGCTGAGTGCCAGCTCTACCCAGGCTGATTTCCCTGGCATCGTGGGGGGAGAGGCGGGTGGCACCCCTTGCACATAGTCAACCTCAGGCCAGCCACCCTCAGGCCAGCCGAAGTATACAGCTGACTTTTCAGGAAGACTTCTCAGGTTTCCTAGGGTGAGACCACAGCTTGCATACTCAAGATAGAGTGTGTGAATGAGGCAGAGAAGCAAGACTTCAGACCAGCTGATAACCTTACATGGGCCTTCTCTCCTGTTCAGGCACTGGAAGATTCATCCTGTCAGTGGGACACAGTCCCAGACTTACAAACATGTCACGGGACTACATTTTTCTGGTCCCAGGCCCACAGGTCTTCTTAACGTGGTGTCCTTCTAGAACCATGACCAAAGGGAAGGAGTTTAGGAGGTCTGACCGGAGGCCGTGAATGTCCATCCCTCCTTGAGACAAAGCAAGAATGAGGTGGGGGTGGGGGAGGGAGTAGGGTGGGGGACAGTTATTTGGGGATAATGAACTTAAGCAAGAGAAGATGAGCCTAGAAGATAGGGTCCTCTTCCACACAAATGGGTGAGGGGAAATGCTTAGGGATCAACCTGGGGTCTTGAGGGGAGGCTGCTTGTGTCCTCAGTAGCCTGAGCTCAGAGTCCAGTACACAAGTGGGCCAGGACTCCCCATTCCTGTCCAGAGGACACCCTGACATCCTCTACTGCCATGCCACTCCTTCCTCCCGCCTCCCCATTTAAATAGACCTATAATGTCAGCCCAAGGGGGAAAAAAAGTACAATAAACAGCCCTTAAGCAATTTAGCATGGAGATCCAAAAGAAGGCCACTGACGAATACATTTTTCCATGAGTCAGACAGAAAGCTAGCATTCACTTGTTTTACAAAAGGGAACACTTTGTCATTTTTCACCGCCAGCCCTTGCTAGCAAGTGTGGGGTGTGGGGCTGTGAGCAGCTTTCCCAAAAGGAAGCAGGGCACAGCTCAAAACAAGCCCAGAGCTCCGAGGTGAGCAGGGTCAACGCCCAGCCTCGCCTTCAGGAAGCCCTGAGTTTGAGCTCTAGCCCTGCAAGGCAAAAGTGGTAAGCAGATACAATCCAAGACTGACACTGGGCCCATGACTCACTGGTTTGGGAGACCTGCTTCCAGATGGGCCACTCTGCAGCTTAAATGCTGCTTTCAGGGTTGCTGTCTTTCTCCTGACTAGAGAAGGCTAACAGAGACACTCCAGAGCTGCAGCTGTCTGGACAAGATTTAAAGCCAATGGACACTTCACTTTAAAATCTTTCTGCCGTGGACCTTTCATCTGAACCGCTCTCCTCTTATACTCACTGCTACCCCAGCTGCCCTGGCTTTGCCAGGGTGTCCCAGCTCCCAAATTGGAGTGTGGACTCAAAAAAAAAAAAAATGTATCCATCTGTTGGTTTGCACTTGATTCTATTTCATGTGCTTATAAATCCTTTTGATCTCTTAATTCCACCCCCTATTTACTCAGCCTTTTCGATGCAGCTCAAAGGACTGGCCTCCTCCTTCACTGTCTTGCCCTGACCGACAGTCAGAAGCCATGGCTGTCCTACTGTCTTACTGGCGTCCCCTTGGCAGTGTCCCCTTGGCATCTCCTTCCCCGGGGCCATGGTGCATGGGATTGCACTGCCTCCCAAGTTCAGGCCCCACTACATTTGACTGGCTAGGAAGATGACTTGAGGACAGGCTACGTTTGTCCCCTTGCCCAGTCTGGGCCAGGCATGCACAGAAACAATACCCATATTCATACGCTGTGAGGTTTGCCAGTAGCAACACGTGACTTTACATCACGGCAGATGGGAGGAGGCCAGAGAGACACAAATGCCCCCTGTGTGTTCTCTGTGCTGCCTATGAGCATCAGCTTCTGGCCAGTCCCACGGTCCTCAGCCTGCAAAGTCCAGCCCTACGCTGGGTGCTGAAGATGGGGGCGGGACGGTGAAGTCACTGTGGCACAAAAGTTCTTGTCATGTCGTGTGCTATGAGAAGGCGTCCTAGCCCCCTCCCATTGTCAGCCGTAGTTGAAGAAGTCTCTCTTGGGCCTCAGTGGGAGAATGGAGAGTGTCAAGCACATGAAAATCACCACGTGTTTTTTTGCAGTGGTTACCAAGCCCTTACGTCACGGAGATTAATAACAGTTGGCACTTGCTGTGTATATGTGGGTTACATCATTGCACATATCACAACAGTTCCAGGAGACACCCCCCCTTTTGTGATACTAAAAATCGAACCCAGTGCCTCATAGTAAGTGTACATGCAGCCCAAGTCCCGGTCAGCTCATTTGTTTTAAATGTATGCATGCACAGGTAGAGGCCAAAAGGCAATGCTAGCCATCTTCTCTACACACTCCAGATCGTTGAGATGGGGATCTCTCACTGAACCTGAAGCTCTCCCCTCAGCTAAGCTGGCCAACCAGCCAGCCATCTCCCAGGATCTAAAGGGCTGCACCGTGCTAGCACACACATCCGTACCTGGCTTTTTTATGTGGGTGCTCGGGACTTAAACTCAAGTCCTCGTGGGTGTGTAGCAAACATTCTTACTGAGCTATTTCCCAATCACCCTGTATTTTATTTTAAACAACATAAAACAAGCAAACAAAAGGCCTTTCCATTTCTTGCTTTCTTTTCTTTTCTTTCTTTCTTTTTTCTTTTTTTTTTTTTTTGTTTTTTTTTTTTCGAGACAGTGTTTCTCTGTGTAGCCCTGGCTGTCCTGGACTCACTTTGTAGTCCTTGAACTCACAGAGGTCTACCTGCCTCTGCCTCTCAAGTGCTGGAATTATGCTGAGATTAAAGGCGTACTGAACCACACCAGGCAATTATCAGACAGCTGTGAGATGCCATGTGGGTGCTGGGATTTGAACCTGGGTCCTTTGGAAGAACAGCCAGTGCTCTTAAGCGCTGAACCATCTCTCCAGCCCCATCTTTTTTTTTTTTTTTTTTTTTTTTAAGATGGGGTAGCTAGTTATAAGAGAAAGAACCATTTGTTGGAATGAAAAGAGAAGCTGTTGGGGGGGGAAGAGGGTGGAAGGGTGGGACAAGAAGGGGGAATAGGGAAGGGTTTGCGACTGAGATGTAACTTGAAAAAAAAATAAAGTACTTATTAAAAAAAAAAAAAGATGGGGTAGCTACATATCCCTGGCTGTCTTGGAACTCACTATGTAGACCAAGGTGACCGATCAGGAATGCACAAGGTTCTGTCTGTCTTTGCTTCCATGTACTGGGTTTAAAGACGTGTTAGCCAGGCATAGTGGTGCACGCCTTTAATCTCAGCTCTTGGGGAGGCAGAGGCAGGCAGTTCTCTGAGTTTGAGGCCAGCCTGGTCTACAAATAGAGTTCCAGCACAGTCAGAGCCACATAATGAGACTCTATCTCAAAAAATTAAATAAATAAAAAATAAAGATATGCCACCACACCTGGCTGTCACGACCAGACCATAAGACTGGACCAAATCTCTATGGTCTGATTGGGCAGAAGATAGGTCAGGCTCCTGGATTCTCTTACACAGATGCCAACAAGAACAAAGGCATCTCCTGGGGAGAGGATACCCTGATGGAGTATTTGGAGAATCCCAGAAAGTACATCCCTGGAACAAAAATGATCTTTGCTGGACTTAAGAAGGAAGAAAGGGAAGACCTAATAGCTTATCTTAAAAAGTCTACTAATGAGTAATTTCACTGCCTTATTTATTACAAAACAAGTGTCTCATGGCTTTTATGTGTATCATAATTTAATTCATACACCAAAATTCAGATCATGAGTGGCTAACAATGCTTTTGTTGGACAGTCCTGATTTAAGTAGAACTGACTTGTAGTAAAGTGGATACCATCTTTTTTAAAATACCAATCCGGTCACATACATGCTATCACTGCTCTCCCTTTCTCAAGATAAGATTGGACTTAATTAGTAATGTTCTACTTGCCACAAAGATGGGGGGTGTCACCTCAAACCTATTAAATGGTTTTATACTTAGATTTATATAACTGGGCATATGAATAAGTTTAAACACTGGGGAAAGTCTATCACTGTCTCAGAAACAAGAAGACTCACCTGTGTTTCAGTTTGTGGTCTGTTCCAGGGAATGGCTAAACATCAGGAAGCAACTGTCTATTCTTGACGATGCTATTTTATTTAGAATTCCCTGTGTCAAGGGTGCTGCCTTTACCATTGAAAGGCACTTACTGTGGTTTATGAATGATGTCAAATAAAGAGTATTTAACACTTAAAAAATATTTTTTAAATGAAAAACATTTTAATTGCGGGAGACACCACAACCTCTCATGGCTTTCCTAGGGGACTTAGGACAGAAGGGGGCTTCACAAGAGTAGTCCCTGCTCAGCAGCTATGACTTCTCAAGACTGTCACTGTATGATGGACTCTGTGGGCATAGCCGTGGTGAGCTGGGATAGATGTGGTCAGAGCTGCTCCACTGTGATTCCAGACCCAGGGATTTGCATTGTCTGGGTGTGGAAAAGACTTAAAAGACTCATTGCAGGCCAGGTGTAGTGGCTCACACCTTTAATCCCAGCACTCGGGAGTCAGAGACAGGTGGATCTCTATGAGTTCGAGGCCAGCCTGGTCTACAGAGTGAGTTCCAGGATAGCCAGTACTGTTACACAGAGAAACCCTGTCTCAAAAATAAATAAGTAAAATTTTTAAAGACTCTTTGCCCTCTCCTACCTCCTCCCCACATTGCTCACATTGAAGACTTGGGCATGGTGTCACTCACTCTCCTTTCAGCCTCAATCACAAGTAACTTCATTCCAACCATAAGATTTCTTCAGTGGGCTAAAGGGTTTTCTAGGCATTTAAGAATTGTATGTGTGTGTGCAATGTAAGGTGCCAAGAGGAGGCATCAGATACTGGGAACTGAAGTTACAGGCATTTGTGAGTTGCCCAACATGGGTGCTGAGATCCGATCTCTGGTTCTCATGATTAAGCCACAAGTGCTCTTGACCACTGAGCCCATCTCCCCAGAAACACATCCTAACTAAAGGACACCCAGCAGTTAGTAGCAATGTTGGGGCTAAGGGTCTTCTGATTTGGTGACCGCATATGTACCCCTTGCACTAGAACAAGGAACTCTTACCAGCGTGGGCACTTGCCCGTTACGTGCCTGGCAACATGCAGAAGAGACCTCTAAGGGAATCATGTTCTCAAGTCCTGGGCAGTTAGCCCTAGTTTGACAGGTCTGAATAAATTAGCTCAGGCGCAGTGTCCTGCTAGGAAGAACCATAACAGACTGAACCAGGGCTTGTCTCCTAGTAGAATCTGAAGGTCCCTGTCCTTGGACCCTTTCTAGGAAAGCCAAGGATAAGATCGAGTGTAGACATGGTAGAGCAGAGGTAGAGAGAGAATGAGGTTTTGTTAAGAAAGGGGACCCCACCAGGTGTGGTGGCGCACGCCTTTAATCCCAGCACTTGGGAGGCAGAGGCAGGCGGATCACTGTGAGTTCGAGGCCAGCCTGGGCTACAAAGCGAGTCCAGGACAGCCAGAGCTGTTGTTACACAGAGAAACCCTGTCTAAATAAATAAATAAGAAAGGGGACCCCTTCCCTGGAGTGGAGGCAGTAAACCGAGGCACAAAAGGGAAGAGCCTGGGCCTCCAAACTAACGTTTCCAAACTTGTATCCATTTCCTCCCTCCTTAGGAGTATACATTCTGATAGGAGCTGGGGCCCTCATGATGCTGGTGGGTTTCCTGGGCTGCTGTGGAGCTGTACAAGAGTCCCAGTGCATGCTGGGATTGGTGAGTGTTCCTTCTGTACTCCCAGTAGCAAGACATTCTTACCTTAATCTCATTCCTTTCCCAAAATGTCACCAGGCCCAATGCACAGGACGGGTAGATTCAGTGGAGTAAGGAGGGCACCCCAGGATGCCTGTCTGTGCTCACCCTCCACAGTATCCTCACTTTGGGCCAACCCCATCTTTCCTATGGCCCTGGAGTGTCCTGGTGGCAGGCATTACCCTCCCTGCATTTCTGGAGCCCTTATCACTTAGGCAGCTAAATGCCAGGACTTTGTTTCCCCCTTTCTTAAAGACCATGTTTGATTTTTTTTTTTCCTCTGAATCCACAGGTACTTTTACCTTCTCTCCTTCTAGTTTCAAAAACTGTTTCCACCTTGCCCAAACCCCCCAGAGTGAATTCACTGCCTTGGTTTCCCCATTTCTCTGTGGGGTTTTTATGTGGGCAGTGGTGGTCTATTGCTGCCCAAATCCAAACTAACACCCTCCATATACCAGGTTAGGGGCAACTGAGCCCACATTTTCCTCCAGAATGCCATGGGGCTCTCTGCTTTTTTGTTGCCACCCGCATGCCGCCTGTTCTACATCCCTTTGGTGTTGCTAACTGGCTTGCTGGAGTCCCTCTCATCGAATTCCCTGTCTTCTAGTTCTTTGGATTCCTCCTGGTGATATTCGCCATTGAGATAGCTGCAGCCGTCTGGGGCTATACTCACAAGGATGAGGTAGGTGTTTCCCACGAGAGCTCTTGAGTCCTGCTGTGATTTAAGTTTCTGAGCTGGGAAGAGGGTTGATAGATTTTGAAAAAGGGTCCAGGTTAGTCGGGTACTTAATTTTGTCCACTGAACACACCTGTTTAGTCATATGTTTCCATATGGGAGAAAGACATACCTTGGGGCTGGGAACATGGGGTGTAGCCTGCCTTGTGTGACATGGGGTGTAGCCTGCCCTGTGTGATATGGGGTGTAGCCTGCCCTGTGTGACTAGCACATAATAAATATTCAAGAACTGTTGTTGATTTTGGAAGGCATTTGTGTGTGTGCCTGTCTATGTGTCTGTCAGCCACAGCTAAGTAGCCCTTCCCCCAACTCCTAGAAAGGTTGCTCAGAACAACGTGGCTTTCTGTGATCAGAAAAGACTCCCTTGCTCTAATCTGTAAGTACATACCACAAGTACCACACTAGATGCTATGCAAGGTCCCCAAGTATCCGGGTTCCAAGTCCCCACTTTCAGGAACTTTGTCATCTAGTGTGGGAGAAAGATATTTGACAAGTGTCAGGCAAGTTGTTTATAACCAAAAGTACCATGAGATTTAAAAGGTTAGGCTGGACTGGGGCATTCTTCCAGTTTGTAAAGAAAGGAGTGTGGACCTACACCTTGAATGAGATAGGGCGTGTCAAGGGGAAAATGGGAAGGTGAGGAACTTCTGGACAAAGGAAGAGGCTGGACCTGTCTGAGTTCAAGTTTCCATAAGGACTTGTAGGCCAGGCTGGTACACACTAGTGCAGTACTTAAACTTACAGGGCACCTTACATTCTTCAGAGAGAAAGGAAAGGAACAAGGACACTTGAGGTGGGATCCCTGTTTTCAAAAACTATCCAACTGATAAAAAAATATTTAAGAAGAGATAGGGGCTGGAGATCCCTCCTCAAAAGATACTTAACCAGGCAAGATGGCACTTCGGAGGCTGAAGCAGAAATGGCCCTGAGAAAGATAGTACTGGTGGCAGTTATCCAGGTACTTAAAGAGTAACTTTGAAGAAGTTTTCGAGAAACTCATCTCTGCTACTGATTTGTGTGTCCCTCACAGGTGATTAAGGAACTCCAGGAATTTTATAAGGACACCTACAACAAGTTGAGGACCAAGGATGAGCCCCAGCGGGAAACACTCAAAGCCATCCATATGGCGGTAGGTCACCTCTGCAGTGGAGACCACTGACCCCTCTGTACACTCCTACAGGGAACCCATACTCTGGTATTTCTATACCAGACTGGCATTCCTCTTTTAATTATCTTTTTTCCCCCCTCATCCCCATCCCTGCCTTCTCTCTTCAGTTGAACTGCTGTGGCCTAGTTGGAGGTGTGGAGCAGTTTATCTCAGACATCTGCCCCAAAAAGCAGGTTCTGGAATCCCTCCAGGTTAAGGTAAACTTAGAAACAAGCCTCCTGCACCCAGTCCTTGCTGCTTGGGCAAATCCCCACAAGGGTATGGGTGTATTTAGCAGCATTCTTCCCAGAGGCCTCTCTCCTCAAGTAACAGCAAGACAAAGGCCAGATCAGAGACATAACAAAGTCCCCCGGCTCCAACAGCTACAGGCACTTGGGACCACGAAGAGCCGCTGCCCAAGTCCCAAGCCTTAAAGAACAAGCAGATCCTGTGGAGGGTACACCTGCTCCCAAGGCTTTAGAAACGGCTCCTGGTTAGTCAGTTTTCCTTAACCCAGGAGCAGAATAATAAAAGTGACTCTCCAGCCACATGGAAATAGATCCCAGAGGGGCCCTGTCTTAGTGGCAGAATGCTCGGCTGGAGGATGAGGCTCCAGGTTCCAGCCCCAGCACTGCCAAAAAGAGAAGGGGGCCGGGAACACTTGCTGTAGAGAGTTAACTCAGTGGTAAGAGCACTTGTTGCTCTTCCAGAGGACTCAGGTTCAATTCCCAGCTTTGCATCTCAGAGCCATCTGTAACTGCAGTCCCAGGGAATCCCTTGTCCTCTTCTGAGCTCCACAGAACTAGGTACAAACACGGTACACTCACACATGTAAAAATAAGTATAGAAGAGGAAAGAGACCTCAAGCTTCCCCCTTCTCTGAAGTCTTCTCAAGTTTGAGGTATTCACCTCCCGTATCTCTTATTTCCCCCCTTTGATTGGTCCACCAGCCAGAACAGCCCTTGTACCCAAATACACCCATGACACAGGAGTCAGCAAGTCAGCAAGCCAGCAAAGAAGAGGGAGGGACACACCCAGACTGAGAACTGTTTCTGACCATGTGTCTTGTTTGCCTCCGTAAGTCCTGCCCGGAAGCCATCAGTGACGTCTTCAACAGCAAGTTCCACATCATTGGAGCAGTGGGCATCGGCATCGCTGTGGTGATGGTAAGTAGGCGGTCCAGGGAAGAAGCGTTGCTAGCTTTCCCTGGGTACTGTTAGAAGTGCTGTTGGGCTAACAGCTAATGCAATCCCGGCTGTCGGCGGGGGGGGGGGGGGGGGGGCATCAATATTTTCTTTTTACTACTAGGAAGTGGGAGCCCTTGGAATCAGCTCCCAGGGCTCAGAGGTAGGGCACTTGGCTGGAATGGACAAAGCCCTGCATTTCATTCCCAGCACTCCAAAAAGAAAAGGGGGTTGGGAGCGTCCTAATCTGCATGTTGTATTGGAAACACTGAATTTAGCATTTTTAGGGTCTCTCCCTGAACATTCTCTGAGGAAATGGTTCATACTGTCCATCTCAGCAGGTGGCCAACTGTCAGAATCCAAGTCCGCCCATCCTTCCTGTTATCTGGCTTTCATCTGTCCTCCATCAGTACCCTTCCTGGACTTTATTGCTTGAGTCATTTGTCTTGGACTGAGTGATGATCTTTCCCCTTCACTCAGGCAAACCGTCCCCACTCTTCCTGTCTTTGCAGATCTTCGGCATGATTTTCAGCATGATCCTGTGCTGCGCCATCCGGAGGAGCCGAGAAATGGTCTAGAGTCTGCCCCAACCCAACCAATGGCCCTGAGCACTGTCAGGCTGTTTGGGTTTGTTTGTGGTTTTTTTTTTTTTTTTGCCACTAATATTAGTGTTCATTATGCATTTCTAAACAACAGTTATTCTATGTCTTTTTAATGCTTTATTCATTATTGACATTTGTAGTGGAGGGATCTGGAAGTTCAGTTTGCTTTGATTTTTTCTTTCTTTTTTTTTTGGTTGTTTATTTTTGCTTGTTGTGTTAAGCAAAAATCCTGCAATGAAAGGTACTAGGTTTGCCAGACTCTAGACAGAAGAAGCTATTGTACATAAAGAGAATTTTTTTGCCTTTAAATAGATAAAAATATCTATCAGATTTAATCAAGTTGTAAGTTATATTGAAGACAATTTGATACATAATTAAAGATTATAACAATGTCTAGAACTGGTTATGGGTGTTGCTTTCTTTAAATTAGTCTTTAGAACTGCTTAGGTTGAAGATATTTTTCAGCTTTTTTTTTTTTTTTTTTAATCAGTAATCCAGGCTGACCAGGATTCTTTCTGTAGATCAGACTGGCCTCGAGTTCTAGGCAGCCCTCAAACATCCTAAGTGTTGAGATTACCCTTCCTTGTGCATCACTGCCCAGCTCTTTCAGCTGTTTTGTATTCAAAGCAGAAAATAAGAAGTAGAGAAGTAGATTGGAAGGTAGGTCTCTTCACCAACTAGTAAGGAAATTGGGGCATGAGAGACTTGGGGTTTTGACCTGAGATCACACAAAATTAGTATTAGAGTTCATACTACAATGAGTCCCCAACTCAGCAGGGTGTGGTGTTCGGGCTCTCTTGAGTCTTTGCTATACTCAACGTCTGTGCCTCCAGCATGGAGAGCTTGGTAGCTGGACAAATAGCCAGTACTCTGAATTCTCATCCACGAAGAGTTGTTGATTGAATGGCTAAGTAAGTGTACTGTACACCCATCAGGATTTAATCAAAGAAACAGAACCACTCTAAGATACACACATGAGGGGCTTCATCCCAGGAATCTGTCCCTAAGCGGACCCTGGAACTAGTCAAGGAGACTGATGGGTAGGGAGAGCAAGAACCAGCTGAAGCGGCAGGCAAGCCTGTGGCAGTTCTTGCTTGTGATGCTGGGACATGTCTTGCCTGGGCTGGGCCCATAGCATTAGAGCTGAGCAAGTCAGGCAGAGACATGGGAGGCATCCTTACTCCCCATCCTTGATTCAGTTTAGATGTCTTTTTTGTTTTTCGAGACGGTTTCTCTGTGTAGTAGCTCTGGCTGTCCTGGACTTACTTTGTAGACCAGCCTGGCCTCTGACTCACAGAGATTCTTCTGCCTCTTGTCTCCTCAGTGCTGGGATTAAAGGTGTGTGCCACCATGCCCGGCAATTAGACAGCTGTGAACTGCCATGTGGTTTCTGGGATTTGAACTCGGGTCCTTTGGAAGAGCAGCCAGTGCTCTTAACCGCTAAGCTTTTCAATGTTAAAAAGAATCTAAACTGGGCTGTGTATGAGGAAGAGGCAGAGGCAGGCAGATCTCTGTGAGTTCAAAGCCAGCCTAGTCTACAAAGTGAGTCCAGGGTCAAGGATACACGGAGAAACCCTGTCTTGAAAAACCTTAAAAAAAAAAAAAAAAAAAAAAAACACTATGGTAAATGAAACAAGCTAGACACAAGAGGGCAAGTACCCATAATTACATGAAGTGCTTGGAATAGGTGAATTCAGACAGAAGGCAGATCAGAGACTCAGAGCTAGGGAGAGGGAAACAGAAAATTACTAGCGTTTTTTTAATTACTTTTTTTATTGCGTATGTCTGTCTAGCCAAGCAGTGGGTTTCATACCACAGCTCATATGTGAACAACTTGTGAAAGTTAGTTCAGTGACCCTGGGGTGTTCTCCACCCCACCTACCCCCAGCCTTCATGCTGGAGTCCCTAGCAGATAATGCAATTGTCCCCACTCAAGTCTTGGCCGTTAGACCCCTGGAGAACTAATTCAATTTCTTTCCTTTTAAATTGGATTTTCCCAAACCATCTGCTTCCCTTGTGAAAATACAGGCAGGGTGAGACCTTCCGACATAGAACCTCCACCCTGCAGACCTGCCACTCTGGTCAGGCAAGACCTTGACTCCTACCCCTCCGGGGCAGGGTGTGCTGTTCTAACCACCCACCAGGACAGTCACTGGTACCTATAGGTCTCAGCCTGTCTAGCTGACCCATAACTAATGCTTGGAGTTGGGGAGACCCGTGGACTCTCCATTGTTGACACACAGAGACACGGGACCATGGCACTCAGGCAAGCCTGGAAAAAAAGCATTGTTCTGGTGTCAGGAACACAGGTCCTGGAAATCCGTGATCAGTTCATTATCTCCTAACAGCTCAGCTGCAGGAGACAAGGACAGTAGTTAAAATAAGCATTTACAGGGCTTAGATGTGCTCCGAGGTAGAAGAGGGTTTGAAATGGCATGAATGAGGCCATGGATTTGATCGCTATAACTGAATAGGGAAAAAAAAATCATAAAAGCATTTTGGTGTGTACTATAGTTGTGTGTTTGAACTGTGTGTGACCCAGTGGCAACATGGCAGCCTCAACATATTAAGGCCCAAAGGCTGTGATAGTCCAGGACTCATTTGATGACTAGGTTATAACAGCCCTTGAGGTATTCTGGAAGTATGGGAGGTAGTAGTTTACCTGAATTTCCATAAAGATGAAGATTTAGGGTGAAGCCTGAGTCACATATCTGACATGTGTAATAGCAAAGCTTTTTCTGTTGTTTTGGATTTGGGGGGGGCAGGGGTTGTTTTTTAGGTTTTTCAGGGCAGGGTTTCTTTGTGTAGCATTGGCTGTCTTAGGACTTTCTCTGTAGACCAGGCTGGCCTCAAAACTCAGATCCACCTGTATCTGCTGTGGTGATATTAAAGGTATTCGCCACCATGCCTGGCTCATTGTTCTGTTTTGGTTTGGTGTTTTTGGTTTTTTTGTTTCTGTTCTTTTGAGATGCCATCTCAATACCTATCCCAGTCTGGCCTTGAACTTCACAATCCTGTGTCAGCTTCCTGTGCTGATATTACAGGATCCACCACAGTGCTGCGTGAGGGTATGGCCTTCATTAAGTTTACTGTCACATCTTAAGAATATACTTGCCGGGCATGGTGGCACATGCCTTTAATCCCAGCACTCGAGAGGCAGAGGCAAGTGAATCTCTGTGAGTTCAAACAAAAAAAAACAAAACAAAAAGAATATGCTTAAGTCAGGCATGGTGGTTCCCACCTTTTTTTTTTTTTTTTTCGAGACAGGGTTTCTCTGTGTAGCCCTGGCTGTCCTGGACTCAATTTGTAGACCAGGCTGGCCTCGAACTCGCAAAGATCCGCCTGCCTCTGCCTCCCAAGTGCTGGGATTAAAGGCATGCGCCACCACTGCCCAGCTTGGTTCCCATCTTTAATCTCAGCACAGAAGAAGCAGGCACAGAAAGATCAAGGAATTTAGCCTCAGGCTAAATTTAGTAGTGAGTTTGAGGTGAGCCTCAGCTATGGCCCTGTTTCAAAAAATAAATAAACTGGGTGTGGGGGTGCATGCCTTTAATCACAACACCTAGGAGGCAAAAGTACATGGACAATCTCTGAATTTATGTGCATTGGAATTTTGCCTGTATGTGTATCTGTGGGAGATGGAACTGGATGAAGTTACAGACAGTTGTTAGCTGCCATGTAGGTGTGGGAATTGAACCCTGGTCCTCTGGAAGAGCAGACAGAGCTCTTAACCAGTAAGCCATCTCTCCAGCCCCAAGAAATCATTTTTTTTTTTTAATGGTTTTTAAGGCAGGAGAACTTCCAGCTCTTTTCCCCTGAGGCCCAGCCTCAGTCAGACCTGGAAAATCCCAGCCCAAGGGCAGCGACCACACCCTCTGCTACAGGCTATCCTCTTGTTTCCTCCTGAGTCAGCCTGGAGTTCCCACCAGCTGCAGCACTCCATGTCCTCCTGGTGACGTACAAGCATCAGAAGGCAGAACAGGTTATACCTGGAGTGACTCGGGCCACCTGCTGGGTGTAGAGTGAAGGCAAAAGAAGGTATGTGCTGAGTGCAAGTCACCTCTCCTGGAGCCCCTGGCTGATGAGAACAAAGGTTAATCATTTTCTCCTTAAGCAGTTCAGCCATTGTACAGAGTATAATTTATATCTCCTTTCAATTGTAGTTGATTGGAAATCGGTAAATGACCAGTGGAGAATCATGGTCTAGCCGGGAAAACAAAATGTAAAATAGGTCATTCATCAGAGAAAATTTAATCTAGGAAATTGGTTCAGTCCTGGTGTGGCTGAGGGAGCTCTCCAAGAACAAGGCAGTAATGTGGATGAGGACACAGCTGCCAGCCCTGTGATGGGGCCCTGCAGAGCAAGGCTGCCTGGAGGAAGGGCATGTCCCCACTGCTGTGGGTTCTTTTAGGGGCGCAAGGAGAAGCTGATTCTCAGAATGTTGGGTTCCACATGTTACATTACCCACCACACCGTACACACCTCTGTATCCTGGCTGATAATTTCTAGAACCTTCCCCAAGGGCTTAAATAACCAGAAATATATGGGGGAAGTGTTCAAGATCATTAGCCATAGAGAAATACAAATCAAAACTCCAATTGCCATCTCATTCCCCTTAGAACGGATAGGCTGAGGGGAATTCTTATACACTGCTAGTAGAGTGTAAGCTCGTCCAGCCACCATGGAAATCAGCATCCTAGCTCAAAACAACTAAAACTAGAGCAACCTTGCAGTTAGGTGAGCAGAAATGAGCAAGAAAAGGAAAGCTGTTCCCAACTCCCTTCCCTCAAGGCAGTCCCCTGCCCTGCACAGGACAGCAGCCATTATATTGCTTCAGCTATAATTAGAGGCTTTGAAGACGACCTGTGACAAAAGTAACTTTGAACATGGAAATTCTGGACTCTGTGCAACCCAGAATTGCCACAAGACTTCACCCGGAAGTGACTGGGGAAATCGGAGACCAACGCACATGGATCATGGGTGATTGACAGCCCAACTGGTTCCGCCTACTGTATGCAAATGAAAGTGCCCGGCACAGACACACAATAGAGAGGCTGTGATTGAAGCCCAGGTTCTTTGGTTTGTTATTGTTGTTTTGGGAGTGTTTGGATTTTAAGATTTTTTTTTTTAATTTTTATTCTATTTTATGTGCGTTGGTGTTTTGCCTGTATGTATATATCTGTGCGAGATGGAACTGGATGGAGTTACAGACAGTTGTGAGCTGCCATGTGGGTGCTGGGGATTGAACCTGGGTCCTCTGGAAGAGCACACAGAGCTCTTAACCACCAAGCCATCTCTCCAGCCCAAGATTTTTTTAAATTGTGTGTGTCTTGTGTATGTGTGGCTATATATATACACTAGAGTGCAGGTGCTCAGAGACCGTGGATCCCCTGGAGTTGGAGCTAGAGCTAGTTGTAAGCCATCCATTGTGGGTGCTGGGAATCAAACTCAGGTCCTCTGGGAGAACAGCTGAGCGCTCGTAGCTGCTGAGCCATCTTTCCAGCCCTTTGTATTTTGTTTTCCAGCCCCTGCTTGCTGTGCAGCCCATCTGGTCTGTTAAGACGAGGCTGGCTTCGAGCATGTAATGATTCTCCTGCCTCCAGTGACCCCTCCTGCAATGCCTCATTGACTCTAATATTAATTGATTGCTCAGTGTGTGTGAGAGACCCTAGATTCAGTCCCCAGAACTGGAAAAAAAATGTTGGGGTCTGGAGAGATGGCTCCGCAGTTAAGAGCACTGACTGTTCTTCCAGAGGACCCAGGTTCAAATCCCAGCACCCACATGGCAGTTCACAGCTATCTGTAATTGCCGGGCGGTGGTGGCACACATCTTCAATCACAGCACTTGGAGGCAGAGGCAGGCAGATCTCTGTGAGTTCAAGACCAGCCTGGTCTACAAAGTAGGTCCAGGACAGCCAGGGCTACACAGAGAAACCCTGTCTCAAAAAAAAAAGTTAGACCCCCTCACTTCCCTGAAAGTCCTCAGGTTCTAGGGAGCTAAAAGCAGGGTTGTCTGAAAGTCACTGGGAACGCATTGTGGGTTACACTGACAAAGTTAGGGTCTGGAATTCCCCACTCTGTGGGCGGGGCTCTCCCCAGCCCAGCTTCCCAGTGCAGAGATCTGCAGATTCCAGCCATTATCCACAGCTGTTCTGAGGTAACATACCAACCCAGAGACTGAAAGAAGACTAGGGGTTCTTTCATTAACAAGTTGACTTTGACATATCGTGGAATGAACCAATATTGTCTTGCTGATTGGGTTTCTGAATCTTCCTTCCCCAAATCTCCACTCCCAAAGGAATAATCCTTATCTACCCAGGGTGTGGGAGTCAGTGGATTCCTCCTGAGTTCAGATGCTTAACTGCCAAGAGCCTGGCTCACACCACAGCTCCCAACTGTGAGGAACTCAGGGCAGAAGTAAAGCAACACAAGTTCCATCTCTCTCTCTCTCTCTCTCTCACACACACACACACACACACACACACACACACACACACGCACAAGTCCTCAAGGCTATCATTGCCTTAAAAACCCTTAGAACCCATCACAGAGCTGATGAAGGAGCACCACCCCTCCAACTGATGATTCCAGGTCCCTGCCCTCTCTCGAGTGGACATATATCATGCAGAAAGTAGCTTCACGTGTGAGGGCCCAGGTAAAACTGTCTCTGGCCAGGGGAGTAAAAGTGGAGGTGATGAGTGTAATTAGCAGCACAGAGGACCAAGGGAGCCTCGTGCCTTCCCTACCCACCAGCTCAACAGAGATAGTTTACCAACGCAGAAGAAAGGTCACTGTGTCCTGACTGGAATGACAACACACATCACCATGCTGGTGGGACTGTATAGACAATGATGTGGAGGGAATCTTTTACTTCAGATTTGTCGTGCACTAGCTAAGCTTCCCTGCATCTCTGCTCTACTAGCCAACCTCTGGCTCTATCCCTGTTTCTTTGTCCACCTTCCCCACCAGTACTTACTAACAGAGAAACTCAAAGTTAGAGACCTGTGTGTGTGTGTGTGTGTATACATATGTGTGCATGTGGGTCTACAGGTGTGTGTATATGTGTGCACACATATGTGGAGGCCATAAGTCAACCTTGGGTATTATTCCTCAGAAGCCATCCCTCTGAGGGGGCCAGACTGGCCATGCAACAAGGCCCAGGGACCTGTCTGTCCCTGCCTTGCCAGCTTTGGGATTACAAGCACACACCACCAAGCCCAGCTTTTTCACTTGGGTTCCTAGGGTCAAATTCAGACTCTTATACTCTCACATCAAGTCAAAGACTTTTATGCAATGAGGGAATTGTGTCACAGACAGGAAGTTCAAAGTCAGGGTGTTCCATGACTGAGTCTGAGTAGATTGGTTTTTGCCCTTGAGTTTATTCCACTGTGGTCACATGGTAGCTACAGCAACTCAAGGCCTCATCTTGTCCCACGATGTCTGCATATACAGACTGGAAGAGAAGAATATCCCTATATTGTTAGATTAACCTCTCTCTCTCTCTCTTTCTCTCTTTCTGTGTGTGTGTTGTTTGAAGTTTTTGCTTTGTTTGATTGTTTGTTTGAGGGAGGTGTTATTAAGATAGGGTCTCTCCATGTAGCCCAAGCTGACGTCAACTTCATAATTCTATTGTCTTGACTTCCCCAACTGCTGAGATTACAGGTGTATCTCACCATTTGTAGCTCTTTTAAAATATGTAAATTAGTCCCAGAAGTCCCTCAGAAGACATCCTGTCACATCTCTTTGGTCAGAACTGACCACATGTCTGTTTTTATGACAAACTGAGGAGTGTGGAATTAAAGTAACTGCACTAGAGAGACTAAATGGGGCCAGGCCTGGAAAAGATCCGGCTTCAGCTGAAGCCTATGGCCTGTGGATACCTGGAGCCAGATAGACATAGCAACGGGCCAGGACATTGCCTGTAGGTCACATTCACAAGTCCTCTAGTTCCCTCTTATGTCCTCAGCCTGGAAAAGATACAAACTGCTAAACAAGATGTCTGTATTCTAAAGTCATCAAGAATTAGTAGCACTTGGGCTGGGACGGTATCTTGGAGGCTACAGTGCCCGCCTGCTTGAGGATTGGAGTTTGGTTCCCAGAACCCAGGTAAAAGCTGGGCAGGCCTGGAAGGCTATGTCTAATCCCAGCATTTAGGAAAGAGAGAAGGAATCCCTGAGGCAAGTGGCTATCTAGACTAGCAAACTCCACAAACTCCAGCTTCAACAAGAGACCCTACCTCAGTAAATAAAGAAGAGAGCAATGGAGGTGGACATCTGACATCAACCTCTGGCCTACATGCATGAACCCCCACACACATGCACCCACATACACATGCACCCACCACACATGTACCACACACACACATGCACCCACACACATGCCCACAGCATGTTAACATGAATGCATGCACATACCCTGCATTTCATCAGGTACCAAAATCTTCAAGTAGAACTGGTGTGTAGCTCAGTGATAGCCCTGGGATCCATTTCCAACACTGAGAAAAATATTCAAGAAAGGGCAGGGAGCTCCTGAGTGCTCTCTGTCAGACTCTTAACTTGTCCCTGCCTTGTGACAGGGTTTTATCATTTGTCAGATCTCCAAAGTCTAGAGTCCCTGGTTGTAGTTTCCTGAGCTCAGCAGCCTGCTCTTTGCCTTTCGTCTCCACACAGCTCTGGGTGTAGGGTTGACACACAGTGAGGACAGCGGCCATCCACAGTGTTCACACCCCACATAGCACAGTGTGACAGTACAATGCCTCGTCATCCCACTGTGATTCCCTCTAGTAATGAGGGAAGCTGGGAGTGCAAAGACAGACTCAAGTTCAAATCCTGTCTGGGCCACTCACAAAGTGGCCTTGGATAAATCATTTAACCTCCGAACTCTGGACTTTCCTCTATAGAACAGGAAAAAGTTCTATGTTGCAGGGTAGTGACTGAACAGAACACAGAGAAGGGCTGAGCATAAAACAGTCAACCTGGTTTCCATGTTGTTTTCACTGATAAGCAGTGGCAGGTATAAAAGGGAATTCTAGGACAAGGGATGTAGCCACTTGATAGAGTGCATGAAGCCCTGGCTCTGTCTCCAGTGTTTATTTAAAAACCAGGCATGGCAGAAGTGTCTTAGTCACTGTTTTATTGCTGTGAAGTGACACTGTGACCAAGTCAACGCTGATACAAGAAAGCATGTAATTAGGGGCTGACAGTTTTAGAGGTTTAGTCTATTTTTATCATGGCAGGGAAGATGGCAGCTCATATAGAGCTGAAGCAGTAGCTGAGAGATGCATCCTGGTCTGCAGGCGGAGAGAGACTGGGTTGGGAACAATCACTTCTTCCACTGACACACTTCCTCCAACAGAGTCACATTTCTTAATCCTTCTAATCCTTTCAAATAGTGCCACACCCTAGTGACTAAGCATTCAAATGTATGAGTCTATGGGTTCATTCTTATTCAGACCACTACAGCAGAGGTGGAAAGATGGTCCTGTGGGTTAAAAGCAAATACTGCTCTTGTAGGGGACTTGAGTTCTGTCTCAACCCCCATGTGAGCCAGCTCACAATCATCTGTAGGTCTGGCTCCAAGGTATCCAAATGCCTCTTCTGGCTTCTGAGGATACTTACACTCCTGTGCATTCACCCTCACACAAACATATAATTTAAAAGATTTAAAATCTTTTTTTTAAAATACTTTATTTTTTTTCTTCAAGTTACATCTCAGTAACAAACCCCTCCCTATTCCCCCTTCCTATCCCGCCCTTCCACCCTCTTCCCCCCAGAAGTTTCCCCTTTCAGTCCAACAGATGGTTCCTTCTCTTATTACAGTATTATACAAAACAACAGATATAAATATGCCACATTTATGAGAGTTAAATGGCCCAGTATACCTTCCCAATGTCCAGTTTATACATATTTGGCCCTGACTTTAACATTCTACTATCTAACCACCTCCTTGAGTTTAAAGGTCTATATGTGACTCAACATTCATACTAACTTGCAACACACTTTTAAGAGTATCTTCTTAGTTCTATAACACCCTCTTGATTCCTAAACAACTCAAAATTTAACTATGA
>CAJQZJ010031585.1:2862035-2867035 GCA_907164525.1 Lophiomys imhausi
TGTGTGTGTGTGTGTGTGTGTGTGTGTGTGTGTGTATTATGTTTGTGCTCATGCACATGGTCTTACGAATGTATACTCATGAATGTGGACTCCAAAATTCAACACTAGATGTATTCCTAAGTTACTCTCCACATTATTATTATTATTATTATTATTATTATTATTATTATTATGGTTTTTCTCTGTGTATGCCTGGCTGTTCTGGACTCACTTTGTAGACCAGGCTGGCCTAGAACTCACAGAGATCCACCTGCCTCTGCCTCCTGAGTGCTGGGATTAAAGGCATGCACTGCCACGCCCAGCAATTGCAGACAGCTGTGAACTGCCAGGTGGGTGCTGGGATTTGAACCCGGGTCCTTTGGAAGAACAGTCAGTGCTCTTAACCACTGAGCCATCTCTCCATGCCCCATTCACTTTATTTTATTTATTTATTTATTTATTTTTAAAGAAAGGCCATTTATTTATTTATTTTGGTTTTTCGAGACAGGGTTTCTCTGTATATCTCTGGCTATCCTGGACTCGCTTTGTAGACCAGGCTGGCCTCGAACTCACAGAGATCCGCCTGCCTCTGCCTCCCAAGTGCTGGGATTAAAGGCGTGCGCCACCACCGCCCGGCCCACTTTATTTTTTTTTAAACATTATTTATTTATTATGTATACAGTATTTGCTCTACATATATGCCCGGGCATATCTCAATGTAGATGGCTGTGAGCCACCATGTGGTTGCTGGGAATTGAACTGAGGACCTTGGGAAGAACAGCCAGTGCTCTTAACCTCTGAGCCACCTCTCCAGCCCTCACTTTATTTTTTTGAGACAAGTTCTCTCACTAAATCTGGAGCTCATGAGAAACGGCTAGACTGGCTGGCCATGGAACGTCATGGCCCAGCTGTTTTTAGTTCCCCGCTCCTGGGATTAGAGACAACTTCTTCTTACGTAGTGCTAGGCACCTGAGTTCAGGTCTCCGTGCTAGCATAGCAAACACTTTATTGACTGAGCCACCTCCCCTATCCCTTGCTTTTTATGTCTTTTGAGATGGGGCAGATTAGATGTGATTCTCCCGCCTCTGCTTCCAGAGTACTAAGACTACAGACACATTCCATCATGCCCAACTCTGACAGACTTTTGGTTGTGGAAAAACACTTTTCTTTCCAGCACTATACCTTATCTAGTCTTTGTGAGCTCAGGGTTCACAATAAAATCCTTCCAGTGGGTGCTGGGGGATGTAGCCTAGCAGTGGAGCATGAGCTTAGCAGGAACAGAGCCCTGGGCAAATCACCAGACTGGTCCCTTCTCCCAAAAACATATCTTTTCAGTGATCTGACCTAAGATCTCCTCCTATGATCTATGACCTTCTCACCTGCTCTCATAGCCAGTGGCATTTAAACATCTTATGACCCAACCAAGCATACATGTGCCTCAGAACACACAAATACACCACATATAAACACCCAATCCACATACACATAAATGAAACAACTATGATACTATTTACCCTTGCTACATGTATTACCCTCTACTTTCCATTTATAGATGTTGATTGCAACCCGCTAGCATAACTCAGTGAGTCACTAATGGTCTCCATCTCTCCAGAAAGAAGGAAGGAAAGAGAGAAGAGGGGAAGGGAAGGAGGGAGGTAGGAAAAAGCCATGAGAATTGCCCAACACAGAAAAGCCAGACATGTGATGCTTTGGAGTAACAGCAGCACTGGAGAGCCTGAGGCAGAGGATCATGTGTTGGAGGGTAGCCTGAACTACATAGCAAGACTCTGTCTTGAAAACCAAACAAAAATAAATTAAGGCTCTGGACATGCAAGCTCAAGCCCCAAATCCACAAAAGAGGGAGAACTGACTCCATAAAGTGACCCCCACACACATACCACTGCATGGACACCCTCACCCCCAGCAACACACACACACCCCATACACACACAATCATAATTAAAAATGAAGGAATAAGCCGGCAGTGGTGGCGCATGCCTTCAATCCCAGCTCTCCGGAAACAGAGGCAGGAACTCTGTGGGTTCCAGTCCAGCCTAGTCTACACAGAGAAACCCTATCTTAAAAAACAAACCAAAAAAAATTTTTTTTAATAAAAAATTAAATTAAATAAATAAAAGAAGGAAGAAAGGCAGGCGGGAAGGAATGCGGTGCCCCAAAACAAATGACAATAAATTTAAGGATCTTAAAGTGACTTTTTCTGAGATTTTAGAATCAGACCACACTCATCCTGTTAAACAGAATAATTTATTTAGAGAGCCTGAGTAATGGGGAAGGGTTGAGGAAAAGGCCATTTCAAAGTGACATTTCTTGCCTGGCAGGGACAGGAAGCAGAGTGACAGGAAGTAACTGGCTGAGGTAGTTGCTTCAGGTGAGCTTTTTGTAAAGGGAAGCAGAGGGACTTCAGTGGGCTTGAGAACTTTGGCTCTTTTCCTGGGAGATCAGATTACTGCCGCGTCTCAGTAGGTCACTGCGCAGCTTTGTCATAAGGAACTCTGGTTTTACTTGTATTCTCTGGGGCGTGTGCCAGAGATGATGCCACCCGCACTCATTAGCCGCAGCCTGGGAAAAAGAGCCAGGATTCCAGCCTTGTCTGTTTACGTGGTTAGTCCACAACATCACACTGCACACCTCTCAGGAGCCCAAAGGTTTGCGAGCCTGGTCTTCTCTGTGTAACAGCCCTGGCTGTCCTGGACTCCCTTTGTAGACCAGCCTGGCCTTGAACTCACAGAGATCCATCTGCCTCTGCCTCTGGAGTGCTGGGATTAAAGGTGTGAGCCACCATGCCGGGATGACAGTGGCCATTAGAAAAAAGTGCAACTGCCATAGCAGACCCTCCAGTCCTGTGGCCAGGGTGTCCTTTCCCAGTGGATGAACCACAGGGGTGAATATATCATTAAGTTGTTTGAAGTCAAGCCTGGTGTCTGCAGCCCAAGCGTCTACCTGTCCTCACAAGAGACTGGACGTCTGTCCTCACACGATCAAGTCCCCTGCCACAAGCTAAACAAGTGAAGGTGACCTTCTCACCTGGCCAGCCTTGGGAAGGCCAGTGTTCAAGGTAGCCTCAAAAGTTACCTCCTCCAAGATCCTGTGAGAGAGCTCTGGCCTACCCATCCCGAAGGCCTCCAAGGAAGAGGACATCTGATGCCTGTAATGGAGCACCTATCTGCTGGGAGCACCTACCTTCTGGGAGCACCCAAAAGGAGGTTGGGAGCCAGGATAGAGACTCAGAGCAAGAAAGAGTGGGACTTTACTGCCAAATAAAATGGAGGAATTCAATTTTCATCTGAGAAGCTTTTGGCAGAGATGAGAGAACTCTGAGAAAGAAGGAACAGGAACAAAAGAGACGGACACCTAGCAACCAGGAGCCAAAGCTGTGGATACATCAGGCAAGGCTTGTTTCATAAGCATGTGATCTAACACCCACTTTCAAGATGTGCTCACTGCAATGTAAACTCCTTCTGTCTTGCTAGATCATTGAAAAGTTTCACACACACATACACACACCCCAAACCACAAGCGCCTCTGGGGAAGGTCATGAGGGGGTGGATTTTGGAATAAAGGAAGAAGAAGGCGGCAGGGTTGACAAGTAGGGATGATGAAAGTGTTAAGATGGCTGCCTAGAGAGAAGTAGACCAAGAACCAAACTGACAGAGTGAATGCAGCCCAACACCCACTCACATGGTCTCTGAAATCTGAAGGATGTTTCCAGACTTTCCACAAAGTGAGGCTCAAAGATATGAGCCAATCTTGGATGAGGACCCCAGGCTGGTACATGCTTGGAGGTTCATTTTGTTCTGTTTTTAATTGACATGCTGGTAGCTGGGTGTGGGGCCACACGCCTTTAATCTCAGCACTCTGGAGGCAGAGGCGAGAAGAGCTCTGAGAGTTCCAGGCCAGACTGGTCTACAAAGTAACTCCAGTACAGCCAGGGCTTTGTTACACAGAGAAACCCTGTCTAGGAAAAAAAAAAAAAAAAGTTGACATGCTGGTGGTTGAACCCAGATCCTTGCACTTACTAGGCAAATGCTCTACCAACAGATTATATTCCCAGTCTTTGGTTAATCTGGGCTTTTGTTGTTTTTTTGTTTCCTTTTTTTTTTATTTTGTTTTTTTCTGAGACAGAATCTCTCTTCAGCCTTGGCTGGCCTGGAACTCACTATGTAGACCAGACTGGCCTCAAACTCAGAGCAATCTGCCTGTCTCTGCCTCCTGAGTCTTAGGATTAAAGACCTGTGCCACATTTTTAAAGCCAAGTCTCACTGTGTAGCCCAGGCTAGCCTCAAACTCTCCAACCTTCTACCTCCCCCTCCTGAGTGCCGGATTACAGGCATGAGGTTGCTTATTTTATGTGTCATCTGTGCTGGGCAGCAAGCAGCGTTCAGTTGGTGGTGGTTTTGGATGAGATTGGCATTCGCTGCATAAAGCGAGTTATCCTGCCTGTGCATCATCCAGTATGTTGAAGGACTGGCTAGAACCTGGACAGACACAAACCACAGCAGGAACCCCTCCCTAGGTCTCTGGCCTGAGGGTTCCCTGCAGTTTGGACCCACGAAAACCGGTAAATACAAGATTCGATTCCTTAAGAATCAATGTCCCTGGCTCAGCCGTTAAGAGGACATGTTGCTCTTCCCAAAGACCCAAGTTCAGTTCCCAGCACTCACACTGGGTAACTCACAACTGCTTCTCTAACTCCAGATCCAGGGGCCCTGACCTCTGGCCCTCACAACCACTGTATTCATAAGCACATACTCCCACTGTGACACAATTTAAAAGAATTTTTAAAAGCTCTCCTTCACCCACTCCCCCACGCATCTCCCTCTTTCTCTCTCTCATCCATGCCCACCTACACACCTCCTATTATCTATCCTCTGTAGGAGCCTGACTAATACAACCCTACAACCATCACACACCAGCTATTGCTTCTGGATGTTGTCAACCATATGCCTTAGACAAAACTTTGCCAAGTCTCATCACCTCCAACTTCAATGTGGCTTTCAAGC
>CAJQZJ010031585.1:2872035-2899985 GCA_907164525.1 Lophiomys imhausi
TACTCTGGACTCTTTGGTCATAAGTCACAGTACACCCTATTCTGACTGACCAGTGCATGAATGAGAATAATTTGGCTTTAATTTTGTAAATATAAGTGTGTCATATATGTGCCCATGTATGTGTCTGTGGATGTATGTGGATGCATGAGTATGCAGGTATGTGCACACATGGATAAGCATGCAAAGTAGAGGCTGGAAGACAACCTTGGATGTCATCCTCAAAAATGTTATCCAAGTCCTATGAGAAAACATCTCTCATAGGCCTGGGGCTTGCTGGCTGACCATGGAGTCCCAGGATCCCTCTTGTCTCTGCTGCCTCCAATGAGGTGTGACTGGCCATGGATCATTATCAGCTCTGATGTCCTCCATGTCAGGTATATTTAGAGATGTATTTTCCCTCCCTTAGTAACCAGTACCTCCGAAGTATCTACTATCTCTCCATTCACATGTTGGGCATGGAGACACGTTAGTGAATGAAATGGACCAGCTCCTTGTCCTTCTGTACCTTGAAGCCTAATCGTGGAGGAAAATGATAAGCCTGATTAATCCTAATAATACAGGGCTTGAGGGCTGGAGAGATGGCTCAGTGGTTAAGAGCAATGGCTGTTCTTCCGAAGGACCAGGGTTCAAATCCCAGCACCCATTCGGCAGCTCACAACTATCTGTAACTCCAGTTCCAGGGGACCTGACACCCTCTCACACACACATACAGAGCACCAATATACATTAAATAAATAATATTTAAAAATAATAATAATACAGGGCTTGGGTGTAGCTCAATGGAGCACTCTCCTAGCACATGTAAGGCCCCAGGCTTTAACCTCTTTACCACAAAGAATAACAGCAATGCGCAAGTACATCACAAAGTATTCGAGGAGGCAACAAACACTATGAAAAAATAAAGTAGCGTCAATTAAAGGTGGCCCAGAGTGCCCGTGTGGTGATAGAGCATACTCAAAGTCTAACAGTGGAAGCAGGTCTCAGGGAACTACACTAAAGCAAGAGAGATTCCCATTGAAGATAGCAGAAGAGGAAGTTCCAGGCAAACAAAGCAGCAGGAACCAATGTATTCTGGGAAACAAGATGTTCATCTGGGTGGGCAGGGCCAATGAAAGAAAGACAAGAAAGAGCAGTTCAGAGCTATGCCTGGTGGGCAGGACAACCTACCCTGGCTACTTGGGAAGCAGAGGAAGAGGCCTATCAGTTCAAGACCACCCTGGGCAATTTTTTATCAAGATAAATTTTAAGGGATAAGGATCTGTGATGATAATTCTGTTGGTAAAGTACTTGCCTTGCAAGCACCGAGAGATGAATTTGATTCCAAGAACCTATATTTTAAAACCCCATATCATGGTACAGGCTTGTAATACAGAACTGGGGAAATGACAATGGGCAGATTCCATAGAGTTCTCTAGCCAACCACCCTAGAGAGTTCTGGGCCAGTGAAATGCCTGCCTCAAAAAGAAGGAGGAATGGGGGCAGAGGGTGGAAGGGTAGGATTGGGAGGAGAGGAGGGAGGGGGCTGTGAACAGGATGTTAAACTGAATAAATAAATAGATTTAAAAAACAAAAAGAGGAGGAGGAGAGGAGGTGGAGAAGGAAGAAGAAGAAAGCAACATCTGAGAAACAATACCCAAGGTTGTCTTCTGTCCTCTGCACATATGCACACACAAATACACACACATAATTTTTTTGAAGAGGGACGGGGCTATAGCTTGGTAGTATAAAAAACATTAAATATTAGTCTTTTCAATCAAACTCTTTTAAACTTGTGTTTATGGCAAGGAATTCAAATCTTTTTATCTCCCCCATCTTGTAAGACTTTTATGCAAATATTTTAGTGCCCTTGCCTCAACCCCATCAAGCTTTTCTTTAAACAGAAGCGCAGTCTCAATCTCAGACCTTAGGTGACTAAAGTGGCCACCCTCTTCCCCTTTTCCTTCATTTCCTTTGTGCAAGGGCCTTTTAAAATTAACCAGTCTTGAAAGACTGTGAGGTCCCACACCAGCCAATGGGAAAAAGAATCACCAGGAGAGTTAAGATAAGTCAAGTGTACTTCCTGCCTCAGTGGGCTTGTTCTTCCAAGGACATCCTCTTCATCAAGAATAAAGTTTTGCCTTCTGGAGACACGCCAAGTGGAGTTTATTTGTAATGTAGAGCACCTGACTGTTGTGTACAAGGCTCGAGGCACAATCTTCAGTGCTGCCAAAAGAGAGAAACTGAGGTCAGAGAGTCAGCCCAGTGGAAGATACGGATGCAGGGTGAGTGGGGGACAGTTTCAGCTACTCATTGCCACATAACAGATGTCCCCAAAACCTTACAGCCAAAACAAGAGCATGCTGGTGTGACCCAATGTACTTCCTGCCTATATATATCCTGACTATGAGTGATCAACCATACATCCTGGGCAGTTGGTGCAACCAGGCTTGTTTACAGAAGTGGAAAACATGATTTGTTATCTTGCATGAACAACAGCTCCCAGCATTCCAGGAAAAATTTTCACCTTGAACAAGTGTGGCTTACAGGTGAGAGACATTTTTGTTTCATTTGATCTTTTTTTGTTTGTTTGTTTGTTTTGTTTTGTTTTGTTTGAGACAGGGTTTCTCTGTGTAGCCCTGGCTGTCCTGGACTCACTTTGTAGACCAGGCTGGCCTTGAACTCTCAGAGATTTGCCTGCCTCTGCCTCCCGAGTGCTGGGATTAAAGGCGTGCATCACCATGCCTGGCAATTACAGACAGCTGCGAACTGCCATGTGGGTGCTGGGATTTGAACCCTGGTCCTTTGGAAGAACAGTCAGTGCTCTTAACCGCTGAGCCATCTCTCCAGCCCCTTCATTTGATCTCTTAAGCAAAGTAATCTAAATTTAAAACATAACTTTAGTATCACAGACCCTGTCCCAAACTAAAATTTAAAAAGGAAATTAGGGTGAAGGGATCTCAGTAATAGACAAGGCCCTGGTTCTATCCCCAGCATCATCAGAGGGGGAGGGGAAAGTGACACAGCCAGCAAGGTGGCTCAGTGGATAAAGCATTTGGTTTCAAAGCCTGACAAACTGAGTTCAATCCCTGTGGCGGTTTGAATAGGAATGGCCTCCATAGACTCGTGTGTTTGAATGTTTGGCCATAAGGAGTGGCTTTTTTTTTTTTTTTTTGGAGATCTGGCCTTGTTGGAGGAAGTGTGTCACTGTGGGGGAGGGCTTTGAGGTCTCATATGCCCAAGCCATGCCCAGTGAGGCAGTCTCTTCCTCCTGCCTGCAGATCAAGATGTAGAATTCTCAGCTCCTTCTCCAGCACCATGTCTGGCACACTGCCATGCTTCCCACCATGACAATAATGGACTAAACCTCTGAACTATAAGCCAGCCCCAACTAAATGTTTTCCTTAAAACAGTTACCATGGTTGTGGTGTCTCTTCATAGCAATAAAACCCCAACTAAGACAATCCCTGTAATGCCTACAAAGGACAACTTGCAAAGGAATAGATGGTGTTGCACAGGGATGGTTATGGCCTTTGCTACCGCATCAGAGAGAGGCACTATGTAACCTTCCAGCTAGGCTGTCTACTCCTGAAGGTACCCTGAAAATCAAATATACTGAAAGAAATTCCTTTCCTGACCAAGCTAGGAAGGAAGAGTTCCAGTTTTACAACTAAGATCACTGACACAGTGTGTGAGGAAAAGTCCAGATGGACACTTAGTTTCTCCTATTGTATGTTCACAATATACATTATTCTTTTTTTAAAGATTTATTTATTTATTATTATGTATACAATGCTCTGTATTGAAGTATGTATGCCTGCACACCAGAAGAGGGCACCAAATTTCATTATAGATGGTTGTGAGCCACCATGCGGTTGCTGGGAATTGAACTCAGGCAAGAGTAGACAGGGCTCTTAACCTCTGAGCCATCTCTCCAGCCCAATACACATTATTCTGTAACCCTAAAGTGTTTGGAGATTTCTCTTCACTTGTAAGAAAGTAATTCCAGAGCAGAGCTTGAGTTCTCTGATCCATTCAGTTCTAACATCATCTACCTGAAGACAACATCAGACCTCACAGGGTGAAGGTCTTCCTCAAAACTGTCTCCCACACACATTAGAGGTCAAGATTAACTCCCAGGTAGTTGCAGCATCTCTAATCCATGTTCTATAAACCAAGTTTCTACAAACCCTCCTTGAGTTCAGTCGCTTTGCTCCAGTGTTCACCTGGGGCAGCACTTAGTGGCTTAGTATAAAGGATTCTTGCAAAGGACGTAGACAAGATTCATGGAGCAAGGAAAGGAAGAAATGGCCAGAGCTTCTGATATTGAAGCAGATCTGAGTCAAGGGGGCAGACACTGGAGTTTCCAGGTTGCCATGTCCTTTTATAACCACTGGTACAGAGATGTGGATAACTACAGAATAGCACATCAATTATTAAAGGATGTCTTAGTTAGGGTTTTTAGACACCTTGACCACCATTTAATTGGGGCTGGTCTACAGTTCAGAGGTTTAGACCATTGTCATCGTAGCAGGAAGCATGGTGGCATGTAGGCAGATGTGGTGCTAGCAAAGTATCCTTGAGTTCTACATTCTGATCCTCAGGTGGCTGGAAGAGAGAGTGCCACTGGGCCTGGCTTGAGTATTTAAAACCTCAAAGCCTACCCCTAGTGACACACTTCCTCCAACAAGGTCACACCCACTCCAACAAGGCCACACCTCCTAATAGTGCCACTCTCTATGAGCCTTTGGGGCCATTTTCATTCAAACCACCACAAGGAACAAGTACAGAGAGGCTTAGGGGTGCAAAAGGCCTTGCAAGTGGCCAGGCTGTAAGAGGGCAAAAAGGGAAGAAAGGCAAAGAGGTCTATAGTGACATTTTGATACTTTAGGCTCATTAAAATAGTACCTGTCTCTCCGAAGCTGGGGTCATGGGAGTTTCTTGGAGCATGCTCCCTGGGTTGAATGGAGTTCAGGTAGACTAAGGGCTGCCATTCTTTCCTCTGGTACCTAGGTTAATTGCTGGATCCTCCTCCACTGATCCCTGTTGTCCTGCCTTACTTCCTAGTACCACTCTCGAGAAACTTCCAGGTGTTCATCTCTCCAGAAGCTCCTGAGGCTCACCCCCCCCCCACCCCAGTGCTCCCAGAGTGTCTTAAGCACTAACTAGCGTAATCTTGAATGTGATGAGAAGGAATTGAAGGTGGTGTCCCAGAAACACTCAGGATGAAATACCCCTCCCAAAAGACTCCCGGGGACTTTGGCCAAGCCAATGAGTTAATCCCTAGATGGATTCATATTGTGATGGTGTTGATGCAAGAGCACAACCCTTACCTCAAAAGAGATAAGAGATAGCTTATTCTGGAACAAAATAAATTCATGACCAAGCAATACAGATTCAAGTTGCCTGCATTCCACATTCCAACATGAAAGCAGTCTCATGACGGTTTTATAGTAACAGAGCAAAGAAAATCATGAATCAGGATACATTGGTGGGAGCGTCAGAGAGGTGGGTTACAGAGCAGGGCAGAGACAGCTCTGCTATAGGCCTTAGATTCTATCTGACAAAATTCTTAGCCTTTTTGACTAACAGAAACTAGAGGCTTGTTTCTATATGTCAAAGGATTTGTAATCTTTTAATCACGGAGTGTTGGGTTTGAAGCAAGGAATGACTATTTAGATAGTAAAGATAGCCCAAGATAAATTGCAGTTAAGTTCTGGACCTGCAACATTCCAACCACATCATATCACTGGAGTTATAATCACTCAGTTGTCATCTGGCAGGCACAGCTTCTTTCCAGGAACTGCTCACAATGGCACTTTGGGGAAGTGACAGAAATTTTAGAAAGTGGGATCCAAGAGGAGGAAGAAGGTCGCTGGGGATTGGCCTTTGGAAGGTCTGCCTTGAAAACTTCTTTGGAGAGTCTACCAGAGAAATCCCATTACTCAAACACCTCTGAGTGAAGACAACAACCTCCTTTCTTGGGGAGGATCGCCTTCCTTGGCTAACAGCAGCTAAGGCTGCACCAAATGCACAGAGTAGGGAGGGAGGAAGGGGAGTACTCAGCCAGCTGATAAGCCAAACCAACCTTGCAACCAGTGTTGCAGGTGTCAGTCAGGGGACCTTCACTTCCTGGAGGATATATCTCACAGTGGACACTTCCTGTCTTTCTGTCCACCAGGAAGTGAGCCGCCATGTTCTGCCACACACTCCCCTCCACGGTGCTCCACCTCATGAGGCACAGACTCAGAAGCAATGGAGCCCAAACAAACATTTTCCCATTCAAGTTGTTTTGTCTGTTGTGTGCTATCATGGGATGAAAGCCATTTAACAGACCACCTTTCTTTTTGTATCCAACCTACTATTCTCTGAACGTCCCAGAGTGCGTCCCCAAGCCAAGCCGACTTCTAGGCTCCACCAACACGGAAAGCTACAGGTGATATATGAAACCTATAAAAAACATTTCTCCTCCTCGCTGCAGCCCACTGTACTGGTTACACTTCTATTGCTGTGATAAGATACCGTGAACAAGGTGACTTGTGGAAGGAAGGTGTAGCTGGCTTACGGTTCCAGAGGGATGAGTCCTCGATGGCGGGAAAGCATGGCATCATGTAGTAGACATGGTGTCTGGAGCAGAAGCCACGAATTCACATATTGAACTGCAAACTGGAAGTAGAGAAAGCACTGGGAATGAAGAAAGACGTTTGAAACCTCAAAGCTCACCTCAGTAACAGACATACTTCCTCCAGCAAGGCCACACACCTAAACCTACCCAAACAAAGCCACCAACCGAGGACCAAGGAAGTACTCAAACTTCTGAGCCCAGTGGGGGGACATTCTCATTCAGATCACCACACTCATCTACCCCATGACCCTGTCAACATGGTTGCAAAGTGTACTGACTTATGACAATCTTTCCTTGTGCCACTATCAGAGTTCATGTAATTTCTTCTAC
The DNA here is from genome assembly GCA_907164525.1 of Lophiomys imhausi. Classification (NCBI taxonomy): domain Eukaryota; kingdom Metazoa; phylum Chordata; class Mammalia; order Rodentia; family Muridae; genus Lophiomys; species Lophiomys imhausi. The sequence continues at coordinate 2,878,967 of CAJQZJ010031585.1, forward strand.
AATGGCATGTGTGATGCACGGTAACAGGAATCCATATTCGCTGCAGATCATGGGAGCTCATATGTTGCCTAAGATATTTTCTGGTCTCCTTTAAATTAACATTGTTATTGTATGTTAGCACATGATACCACCACCTCTTCCTCTTTCTCTTCCTCCCCACCACCTCCTCCTGTTCTTTTCTTTTTTTTTTTTTGTTTTTTTTTGGTTTTTCGAGACAAGGTTTCTCTGTGTAGCCCTGGCTGTCCTGGACTCACTTTGTAGACCAGGCTGGCCTTGAACTCGCAAAGATCCGCCTGCCTCTGCCTCCCAAGTGCTGGGATTAAAGGCGTGCGCCACCACCGCCCGGCTTTTTTTGTTTTTTTTTAAGATTATTTATTTATTGTATATACAGTGTTCTGCCGGTGTTCTGCCGGCATGTACACATTCACTCCAGAAGAGGGCACCAGATCTCAATGTAGATGGTTGTGAGCCACCACGTGGTTGATGGGAATTGAACTCAGGACCTTTGGAAGAACAGCCAGTGTTCTTAACCTCTGAGCCATCTCTCCAGCCCCCTTTTTTTGGTTTTTTTGAGACAGGGTTTCTCTGTGTAACAGCCCTGGCTGTCCTGGAACTCACTCTATAGATCAGGCTGTCCTTGAACTCACCGAGATCCAACTGCCTCTGCCTCCCAAACTCTGGGATTAAAGGCATGCACCACCACGCCCAGCTAAAGTGTTTTTAATTTTAAACAACAAACAAACAAACCTCCTGCTATCAGGGCTTATTATAAAAGGATCACTTGGGAAACCCCCAAGGAGTCACATTCATTTCCATATTGTGTGTCAGAGCCTTTGGCTTCCTGGTCAGTGACTCCACACAGGCTACACTCAGAAAACAGAGGGAACTTAGCAGCGGAGAGCAAGGAGACCTCCAGTGCAGTGTGGAGAAAGCAGCAGGCCTTGCAGCCCTCAGAAATGAAGCAAGAGGCCCAGAAAGTGCAAGAAAACGAAGCAGGAAGATGTAGCAAATCTCTTCCCTTTGGCACCTTGGTTCCAAACACTTTTTTCCTGTTGCCAGGTGGGCTCCAGCCTTGGGGAGGGGGGCAGTTTGCCTTGAATGTCTCCTTTAAGAGCATGGCTCCCCTTCTAGCTAGTTCAGAGCACACTCTTCAGCTCTTGAAGGCTGCTCAAATAAAGCTTCTCGATAAGGCCCACCCTGACTGCCCTCCAGGAACACCTGCTTCCAGCGCTCCCGGCCTCCTCTTTCTGCTCTCTTTATTTTCCTCCTGTACTCACTCACCCTGTCCCAGCATTCCCCACATTTGTTCTTATTTGTCCCTAACACCTTACCAATCATCTAGAACAGCACCTGCCACATAGCCACTTTGAGCTGTCATCTGGGTACAAATCCAGGGGCTGGAATTCACTTTTTACCTCATCCACCCAGCCCTGTCCCAGATTTTTTTTTTTTTTTTACTTCCTTCTTTGCCCCATACGGAATAGTTTCCTTGTTGCATCCATTCCCAAGTAGTGTTTCTGTGAGAACAGTGGATGGAGGTTCCAGGTGGGACATTTGGGTAGCCAGGCCACAGTCATTCTAGACAGGAAGGGAGTGTGGGAGGAAATGACAATGAGGTGGCACCAGGAACACTGGAGGATACCCAGAGTGAAGGATTGTGGGGGAGGGGAGGTGGCACCTATGAGGAGTGGCTTGGCATACCTAGCCTGTTGTCAACAGCCTTTTTTGATGTTGGCCAAACACTGACATAGTAAATTGTTGCTCTGGCTCCTGTCCCAAAGCAGAGACCCAAATGGAAGGGAATTTCCGTCCATCCTTCCCCACAGGTTAATTTCTTTAGGACCAGAGGCCTGCATGCCTGGGGCACTCTTGCTGAACTCAGCCTCCGCCCTCTCAACCTCCTCGGCTGGTCTGCTCTTCTTCCAGAGTACCTCCTCCTCCTTCTTCCTCCACAAATCCAGCCTGTTCTGAGCTTGTCTGCTTGTCACTGCTGCTCAGCATGAGGCACCTCTGCTCTGGTCACTTACACTTTATTTCCACCCGGAAACCCTGAAGCAGTGATCCCACTTCCAGCAGTCAATTTTCATCCAGTGCTCCTTTTTAATTTTATAGTATTATTATTTTAGGTGTTGGTTTTGTGGCTGTCCCAGAACTCTCTATGTAGGCCAGGCTGGCCTCGAACTTACAGAGATCCACCTGTCTCTGTCTCTCAAATGCTGAGATTAAAAGTTTGCACCACCATACCTGCCTTTCCCGCCCCCTTTTTAATGCTGCTGTTAAGCTGCCCTCGAAGCCTCCTCCTTCTTCTACGATGTGGATCACCTTACTTACTGACATCTTGGAATCTCTCACCACTGCCTAGATACAAACAGTGGGCACCCGATGAGTTTATCCGAATTCAATGAGGAACAGAAACAAAGTTCCAGGATCTACCACTGTCTCAGACTTTAATATTAGCCACTGACTTCTTGGAGACTAAGATAAAATTAGTGAGGGGATGTCACTTGGTAAAGTGCTTACCCAGGATGCATGAAACTCTGGGTTTGAGTCCTCATTCCTTTGCGAGCCAGACGTGGTGATTGAAGTTCAAGGTTATCCTCAACTACTTGTTAAGTGCCAGACTAGCCTGGAACATATGAGACTATAATCAAAGCAGGTAAATAAAAGAAGAGAAGAAAGAAAGAAAAGAAAGGTAAAATTACACAGTTTTGCCAACAATTGGTTAAATGTATCCAATTCAAATGACACAGTTGCTAGGACTCTGCCCCAGCCACTTACTAGTTAGCTTAGAAGGAAAGCAGTTTTGTACAAAAGCCAGGACCTAAAGGATGGAGGGAGTTATGGCCCTCATTTTGGGAAACTCATAGGCACAAAAGACTTTCATTAGGGAAAGAGAGGAATAAAATGTGCAGGGTCTCCTAGCTGCTGCTTTTTCCTTCTCTTCCTCTTCCACTTCCTCCTCCTCTTCTGCCAGACAGGTGTACTCAGCCTCTACCTCTCTGGGGTACTGTCTGTATGCTTGTATATATTTAGGGTTTTCGCTCTGTTTCACGGTACAAAGTCTTGTCTCTTTGCCCAGCCTGGACTGGAACTCTTGCCTCAGGATCACAGGTATGTGTCATCAAGCTCCACCCTGTACTTCTTTAGAATGTCACAGTACTTTTCCACAATTAAACTTCTCTACAGCTTGGGAACTTTGTGTTTGCCGAGGCACTAAGCTAAAGACCTAGGGAGAACGTCACACATACTCATGTTCTTTGAAGGTCGCTGGTTGTTCTCAGTTCTGTAAATCTTAAGAAATGTTTAGATGCAGGTGTGGCCTCAAAAATTAGACTAGCAGGCACAGGAGGGCATAAATCCCTTACCAAATCTACTCACAAAGGAGTGGCCTCTGCTATGTCACAATCTGCCTTCACCAAAGCATTACTGATTCTTTTATACGTCACCACAATCGTGTGACCATGCTTATTTGCCGGGCTGCGGTGGCGCGCGCCTTTAATTCCAGCACCCAGGAGGCAGAGGCAGGTGGTTCTCTGTGAGTTCAAGGCCAGCCTGGTCTAAAGCTGGGAATAAGCAAAACCTGGGAATAAGCAGCTTAAGAAAGGAAGCAGGATTTATTCCGGCTCGTGGTCTGAGAGTACAGTCCACCGTGGCAGATAAGGAATGAGGATGAATGGCCTTGCTGTATGCAGAAGCATGGAGAGGCATTTCATCCGTCTCAGAAAGCAGAGAGAGAACAATGCTATCTTCAAATCGTTTTCTCCTTTGTTTCTTTTTCTTCAGCCCAGGAGATAGAGTTTCCTGCACCCAGGGTGGGTCTTCCTCAGTTAACAGTCACTGGAAACTCCCTTATAGACAAACCCAGAGGTCTGTCTTTTAGGTGATTCTAAATCCAGTTAAATTAAAGAAGACACCTGGCTTAATATTTAGTATCTGGAGTAGCACCCACCACCAGAGGAGGAGTGAAAGAGGCTACTAAACTCGCTGATGCTGAACAGAACTTGACTCCAGGATGGAATGCAACCCAAATGAGAGGCAGAATGGGTTCTCCCAGGGGCCTGAGAAACAGACAAAAAAGGAGGGTTTACAGAGAGCATGGGCTGCCAACAAAGCTATCTGACTCTAACATCTGTAGAATCCCAGCCTCAAGTGGAGAGCTCAGAGGATTGCCCAGAACTCCTGAGAAATGAACTCCACTGGGTGAGATAGAATGGTAGCATCTAGTAAAAACAAATCTAGTACACTAATGCTGGGGTGAGAGAGGCTGAGTAGACAGAGGCATTCATTCAGAGGCAGCTCTTCCCTGTGACCCTGGCATTCCCGGAAGAATCCTTTACTATAGTCAGAAGACAGGGAGTTCTAGATACACCTGCACATAAAAATCTTTAGGGTGTATGTTTCAGAGTACAGGGTACCAGGGTCACCTCAGTCTACCAACTCAGTCTTCAGAGCAGTGCTTCTCAGCCACGGTTGCTTACTCAAATCACCTAGAAACTTGTTGAGATCCTGAGCCTCATAGCTACTCAATCAGAATGGGTGGGCAATCTCTGTGTTAAACACCATGTACTCAGGAAAGAAGCTTTTCTAATGAAGGTTGAGAGACGTACAAATCTATGGGTGTAACTATTAGTCATCAGGAGTCAGTTTACCCTGCCCATTTAGCAGAAGAGTGGCAGATTCTTGCCTAGGACCTAGGACCTTACTAGCCATGGGTTCTTGGCCCCACTAACGGTACCAGGTATGACTTCATCTTGTGGATGGGGTCTTAAATCCAACTGTGGTTGGTTGCTTCCATAGCATTTGTGCCACTGTTGCACCAGTGGGCCTATCTTGCCAAGCCAGTTTCTTTTTTTTTTTTTTTTTTTTTTTTGGTTTTTCGAGACAGGGTTTCTCTGTGTAGCCCTGGCTGCCCTGGACTCACTTTGTAGACCAGGCTGGCCTCGAACTCGCAAAGATCCGCCTGCCTCTGCCTCCCAAGTGCTGGAATTAAAGGCGTGCGCCACCACTGCCCGGCTCAGTTTCATTAATGTAGTTCTCAGAGTTACAGTTGGGTAAGACCGATGATTACTTTCCTCCTACCAGCATGTATCATACCTTCTGGCACTATGAAAGCTAGAGGGTAGAGATGAAACTTCCAGGTGAGTTCCAGCTTTATTTATCCATGCTCTATGACTCGAGTGCTTCTGCAAAGCATCTTGTCATCAAGTTCGAGAGAGTACCAAGAACACTGGCAATAACGTTTATGTTCAGAACTCTATCGAACCTCATTGATCAGTGACTCCAAAAGAGGTAACCCATTCTTGGCACTGGGATTTTTATTTGTGAGTCTGTGGTGTCTAGTAGGGGCTTTGTGCTTTGTTATAGAGTAACTACATTTAACTTGTTTTTATATATGTGGATGTATATATTTTAGGAAGCTTCTACAGCAGTCAAGGTGCAGAGACTGTAGAATGCTCAGCCCTAGAGGGGATATTAGCATCATGTGTCCTCCTCCCAAGGCTCAGGAACCATTGAGGAAGAAGGAGCAAAAAGATTGTAAAAGCCAGACGGGGTGGAAACAGTATTTTTCAAACACAGCAGGACGGTTGCACATATGAATTCATAGTGATTGTGACAGCATGCACAAGACCTAAAACAGCTCAAACCAGACAAAAATCTCAGTATGAAGAGAGGATGTGCAAGGAACGTTCCACCCCTAACTAAAAATAGTTCTTTAAGAATTTCTTAAAATGCCGGGTGTGATGGTGCACGCCTTTAATCCCAGAAATATTAGCTTTGGGAGATGGCAATGGAAAGCTTTTGGAAGAGGAAGGTTAATTTTCTTTATGGGTATGCCCCTGGTAGGTCAACTACTATCCAGTGGAAGGTCACACATTCAAAAGTATATTGGCAGCACAAACCGAACTGGATGGGGGAGGGGCACAAAGCTGGGTGGGTTGAGATGGGGTTGGACCTGGGGGATGTAAAAGTTAACTTTTACATGCATGAAGAAATTGTCATGTAGTCCTGGAAACTTCTAGCCTCTGTACAATCTAATCTAGGCCTAGAATGTTTTCAGCCTCTGAGACTCACTGCTGAATAAGCTCATCCTTGCTAGCTCTTTCTGAACTCTGGCTGGCTGGTTCAACTCAGCTGCTGTGGCTCAAACTCCTCTCCCTCTCCCTCTCCCTCCCCCTCTTGCTACTCCCTTAAGTGGCTTCCTTTTCTTCTTTGTTCTCCTGAGAGTTGGGTATATCCTATTCTGTCAAATCATTCTCTGTTTGCCATTCAATTAGACGTCACTTTCAAACATGAGTGCTTCCTTCTACAAACTAACTTTACCTTCATTGTTTGAGATTAAAGATTTAAAGATGTGTGCTAAGGGCATGTCTCTATGCCAGCTAGAGTAGCCATGTTGCTGGATTAAAAACCCTCTACAGGGCGAGTGGGGGGGTGTAAATATGATCAAAATATATTTTAATAAATTCTTTTTTTTTTTTTTAGGTTTTTCGCGACAGGGTTTCTCTTGTAGCCCTGGCTTGTCCTGGAACTCACTCTGTAGACCAGGCTGGCCTTGAACTCATAGAGATTCACCTGCCTCTGCCTCCCAAGTGCTGGGATTAAAGGCGTGCATCACCACACCTGGCATTTTAAGAAATTCTTAAAGAACTGTTTTTAAAATTTCAGAAAAGAGGACTGGAAAGATGGCTCAGCAGATAAGAGGATTTATTGCTCTTCCAGAGGACCTGAGTTTGATACCAGGGTTAGAGTTAATTCCAGTTCTAGGGGATCCAATGCCCTCTTCTAGCTTCTGACACCTGGCATGCACATACTGCACAGACGTATATACAGTCAAAGTAGCATACACATAAAATAAATAAATCTTTAAAGCATTATAATTGCAGAAAACTACATTTAAAGAACTAATAACAAAAAGAATGGTGAAAGATCAGTTATATCATCATTGATTATATCAATAAAATTGAGAACCATTGCAGGGCCTGGTGGCGCTCGCCTTTAATTTCAGCACTTGGGAGGGAGAGGCAGGTGGGCGGATCTCTGTGAGTTCAAGGCCAGCCTGGTCTACACAGTGAGTCCAGGACAGCCAGGACTAACCAGAGAAACCCTGTCTCAGGAAAGAGAGAGAGAGAGAGAGAGAATTGTTGGCCTCAGTGGGTTGCTTAATCTGTATTTATTTTGGCATGTCCCCCAAGAGATTCAGCTCCACTCTGTTGACAGATAATTGAGGCATCTTACCAAAAGCAACGGACCCCAAAACTGCAGGTATGGTCCATGAAACTTACAGAGGGTGATGCCAGGAGCCAGAGACAATGGTGACAGAGACAGCTGACAGGGAGCCTCACAAAGTCTCTTCTGGCTCCCAGGGACAGCAGGCAGGGACAGAGCCAACGAGGGGAATAGTCTCTGACTGGAAAATAGCTCTTCCTTCCAGGGTGAAATTTAACTGTGTTCCTCACATGCCCTGAAGGGGGAAGCATTTACAGTACATTTCTAGAACCACCCCCCAATACTTGAAGTCTCGATGCTCAAGTCAGGGAGTCTAAGATAAGGATCTCTAGTCTCAGTTTCTCTCAATCTCTTTCCCTCCCTCCCCTCTCCTTCCTTCTTCCTCCTCTTCGTTTTGAGACAGAGTTTCATGTAGCCCAGGCTGGCCTTGAACTCAGTACATAACTGAGGACGATCTTAGACTCCTGATGTTGTGGGATATCCACCAGAGACTACTCAGACATGGATTTAAGCCAATAGAAAGGTTTATTAGCGGGCTGGTGACTACACTTGGTGTTCAGGATCCCACAGTGCAGCCCCAAGTCTCTCTCCACTGAGCTTTTAAAGCACAAAAACCGTGTCCTGGGTTGAAATTTTCAGTCTTTGTTTTCAATTTCTGGCAGGTAGTGCTGTCTACATAACTGAATTTTACAGCCTGAGCGGCACTTCCACCATGGAGTCAGCCGTGTCTGGAGGCCTGTAACACTGGTTCCCCTGTTCCTACCTCCCAAGTGCTTGGTTTATAGACAGGCACCACCACACCACCTCAAAAGGTACTTCTTTGAGCTGAGACTTCCTTAGCTACCATGCGCGAACAATTAAAGCGCTTATGTCCTAGTGTCCTGTGAAAAGTGCCCGAGATAATTAATACCTGTAGAGCCACGGGGACAATGCCTAGCATACAGGAGAGCCCTGTAAAGCACTTGTGTATACATGCACAGAAATCTATATGATTTATGTGTTAATTATAGCTTTATATCTAAAACTATACATATATAATAATATTACATTACTATGTACAATGTTTCAGCGCTCTGTGGTGGACATAACTTCAAGGCACTTCCCAGCGCCTCTTGAGTGGCCCATAGCTCCAGGGCCTCTGGGCAGGCCACCTCTTTCCAGGCAGCAGCGCCACATACGAAGCCCTCTCAGATTCAGCCAGATCTTCAAAATTTACCACCCAGCAATCCCTGGCTCCCATGGGGAGAAGGGGCATGAGGCTCGCAGGAAGCCCTGTAGAGGACCCTCCCAGTGGGCTCCCTGCTGCTTAGAGACCCAGCAGGGTTTCAGGGAAGGCCTGGGTCCCTGTAGGGTCGCAGGCCATCACCGAAGGGTGGCCCCCGGCGGGCTCAGGGCGAAGGCCTGACCGGCGCCTGAAGCTCGGGAGGCTGACTCATCCTCCTGCCTCCGAGAGTCACCGCAGCCTTCCCGCCCGCACAGAGCTGCTCTGTCCGGAGGCGCAGCGCCCCCTGGACGCCGCATCAGAAAGCGCAGCCTGGGACCCTGGTTCCAGTTCAGTCTATCTTTAGTTGAATTTGAGGTGCAAGGAAGGAGACAAGCACAAACACTTCCTTATCAGTTGCTTTTCGTCTCCTTCGCCCCCGTGGGAGCACCACACTAAATATGAGCATCCAGCCGGCTCACAATTCAGGCGCAGGTGGATTGCTTGCCTGCTCCCAACCCATGTACCCTAATTGCCAACCTGGGACAGTGTGCCCATTTCTCCTTACTGGTCCTGAGACAGCAGAGAATTCAGTGGAGATGAACCAGAGACCCCCAGCTAATGAAAATGACCAACATTTACCCAATACAATGTGCCAGGCATTTGTGCAGAACATTTGCATACATTATTCAATACCCTGAACCCCTGAAGGAGGTAGATGCTATTACCCTGCCTATCTTCAGAAGTAAATGAAGACTTAAGTAATGACAGCACCAACACTTGTAGCATACTCATTTATTTGTGTGTGTGTGTGTGTGTGTGTGTGTGTGTATATATACACACACATATATATTTCCTTTTTGTGGGGCTTTTCTTGTTGTTTTTGTTTTGTCTTGTTTTTAGCAACAGGGTTTCTCCGCGTAACAGTCCTGGCTAGCCTTGAACTCACAGAGATCCAACAGCCTCTGCCTTCTGAGTGCTGGGATTAAAGACATGGGCCACCAGTGTGCACTCAATTACTTAAGCAACACTTTCATTTAATTCCACAATCATTTAATGGGTCAGTGGTGGCACACACCTTTAATCCCAGCACTTGTAAGGCAGAGGCATGCAGATCTCTGAGTTTGAGGCCAGCCTAATCTATAGAGTGAGTTCCAGGACAGCCAGGGCTATGCAGAGAAACCCTGTCTTGAAAAAACAAAAAAAAAAAAGGAAAATAATCCCACAATTCCACAATAATTTGTACTGTAGGATTATTTCCCATGAACAGGTCAACTAACAGGAAAAGTATATTATTTTCTCAAGATCTTATGTCTCCAATGTTTAGATGCAAAGCCTTCATTTCTTTCCAGTTTGGTGATTCCCTCCATTCCTTCCAACCCCTCCCCACCCATGAGCAAAAAAGTGACTCACTCAACCCTTCCTGTAGGTTCAAGCAACTATGAGTCACTAACCCACCCTTCTGGTAGCAGTAACATCCACAGCAAACCTAAGCACCTCCACCCATCCCACCCACCTCCACTGGCCTCTAGGAAGCAAGAGGCTGATGGGTGGTTTCTGGTTCCCCACACACTGTATTCCAGTGCCCAGAGGGTGAGAGCCTCAAGATTCAGTGATGGGCTCCCTTCTGATACACACAGGGAGGCCAGACTCCCCTAACCAGCCTTTGTAGGTATACAAAGGAAGCCTATAATCCCAGTACTGCAGACTAGCCTGAGGCAGGATTGCAAACTCTAAACCAGCATGAACAACACAGTGAAGACCCTGGATTATTGAGTTTCACTGAGAAAAGAGCATCGGACCTGAGGTAACCTCCTCACCCCATCCACTCCCCTTCTTGGGGCTGTATGAGTAGAGAGGATCACAGGAAGGTGGTGCCTTGCTTGTGTTACTCAAAGAATGTCATGACCATAAAAAACAAAAAATAAGAAAAATCAAATGGAAGATTTTAAGTGCTGTGAAAAAGCAGAATGGCTAGTTTACAAGGAAAAAAAACCCCAGGGAGTCATTCACGTGAATGAAACCCACAGACTGCCTTCAGAACAAACAGGAAAAGGTTATCTCTGTATCAACACCAGCCAATTTCAATGGTCATGAGTCACAGAGCTCAAACCACAGAGACAGAGGCAGTGGAGAGGAGCACTTTCCCCCCTGGCAGGTAAGTCTGAGATGCCTGTCTTCCCCTAGAGGCCACGGAGGAAGATCGTCCCCAGAAGAGAAGCCTTGATGTTGATCTCCTCGCTCAGCGGTAGTGCATTGGTCTACCAAATGTGAGGTTTTGTTTCCAGTCCCAGCGCACAGAGAAAGCAAACAGAAACAAAAGAATACAGCCAGATGTTGTGGATCACATTTGTCTTTGTTATCCCAACACTTGGGAGGCAGAGACAGGAGGATCAGGAGTTGAAAGCCAGCCTTAGGTACACAATGAGTTTGAAGCCAAGGGGAAGGAAAAATGATAGTAATGAAAGAGAATACACCCAAACTGTAAACCACAGGCATGCCCCTACACAGGGCGCTAGTACAGTTCAAAGTCTTACCAGGGACTCCAAAGAGGGATTCCAGTGCTCTCAAAGACAGGCAAAAGAGAGGCAAAGCTACCTCAGGTGGAGATGGGTATCATCTCCATATTTACTAGGGGAGGCTAACAAACTGTTTGCCTGGCAACCTACAAAGGTCCAACAACCCTAGTGGCTGGAAATCTTGCTGGCCCCATTCATAAACAAATGGCCCATATATTTGGGTCTTGTCTTCAGTGCTTCATGGCTGTGGCACCTGATGGCACAGAGGTGCTCACTTCATCACCAGGAAGCAGGGGAGAAAGCAAATGGAGGCTTCTGCGGGTCTTGTGCGCTGAGCACTGGGCAGTCATTTGTTCTCAGCACTCGGACCATTAACTCATGCGCACTGCAAAGAGAAGGTTCCCTGGCAAAGTGACAAAGGCTGAAAATGGCCCGTGTTCGTGTGTAAAAACATAGGTGTTTAGAAGGCAGTATGACAACATGCCCATCAAAAACAAAACAAAAACACCCCACTGAGATGTTTTTGCAGTACACGCTCCACCTTGGTTACCACACGGATTCTCCTGCAGCCCGGAACTGCTCTCACCTGTCCCTGCGGAACTTCACCTGACCAAAATTCTTCTCCCTTTCTTGGGAACCTAGAGCCATGTGATAGGAATTTCCTGTAGCCAAATTCACCTACCCATAACACATCCTGCTTATCTTTTCCTCTCTTGATCTGCCAAGGACCTATCCCTGTTAGTCTAGTTGTCTACAGGTGCCCCGACTCCCGTCCCCTCCCCTGGCCCACAGTTATGCCCACGCTGCTGACTGCATCTTCACTGCCTGTCCCGCTAGCTCTTCCCTTCAACATCAAAGTAGCCTGTTGACATGTGCTTGGGATTTTGTTTTCATTTTTCGTGTGTGTGTGTGTGTGTGTGTGTGTGTGTGTGTGTGTGTGTAAGCACGCAAGCAAAACTGGAAGCTTCTTTGCACACTAGTGCTAGCATTTGACCTCTTGGTTCCTAATTTGTGTCTCACCCCGCTTCATACTCCCCAAGTCCCCCAACATAATTTTGTGTGTTTGTGTATATGTTTCTGTACATTCATGTGTGTGCAGGTGCACACGTGTTTGTGGGGGGGTTCTATATGTACAAGTGCTTGTAGAGGCCAGTGGACAACCTGAGGACATCATAGGACATCTTGGGAACACTTCCTTTGACACAGGATCTTTCATTGATTGAGAGCACACCAACTAGGGAAGAGTGGCTGGCCACTGAACCACCTCCCGTCTTTCCCTCCCCAGGGCAGGGATTACAAACTCCCCTGGTGCAGGGGATTCAAGGGCAGATCCTTGTTCATATAAAACAAACAAACACTACTGACTGGGCCATTCCCCTCCAGCCCTCCCTGGTTTTTGTTTTTAGTAAGGGTCTCACTACATAGCACTGGCTGACCTGGAACTCACTCTGTAGCCCAGGCTGTCTTCAGAGTCATGTCCCTTCGGCATCGCCCATCCAAGTGCGAGAATTACAGGTGTGTGGCACCATTCCCAGTCCAAATTCTCTTCTGAGACAGGGTCTCTCTACATAGCCACAGATGCTGCCCTGGAACTCACTGTGTAGACCAAACTATTTTCAAACTCAGAGAGATCTGCCTGCCTCTGCCTCCCAAATTGCTGGGAGTAAAGGCATATGCTACTATGCAGGGCAACAAATTTATTTTAAAAAATAAATAAAGATTAGATCCCAGACATAGTGGAGAACACCTTTAGTCCTAGCACTCAGGAGGCAGAGGCAGGTGAACTTCTATGAGTTCAAGGCCAGCCTGGTCTACATAGTGAGTTCAAGGACAGCAAGGGCTATATAAAGAGATGCTGTCTCAAAAAAAAAAAATGTCAGCCGGGCGGTGGTGGCGCACGCCTTTAATCCCAGCACTTGGGAGGCAGAGGCAGGCGGATCTTTGTGAGTTCGAGGCCAGCCTGGTCTACAAAGCGAGTCCAGGACAGCTAGAGATATTCAGAGAAACCCTGTCTCGAAAAATCAAAAAAAAAAAAAATGTCTATCCTTCTATCTATGCTTCAAAACAGAGCCTCGCCCAGCTTCCTTTGTGTTTGATTCCACCTCTATCCTGGGGGCACAAGTCTGTAGATGCGGCACTTGGGAAGCTTAAGTAACAGAATCAGAAGACGGGGCCAGTGCTGGCTACATAACGAATTCAAGGTCGATCTGGTCAGTGTGAAAACTTGTTTCAAACAAAAACAAACAAAACCAAATCGCATTGTGCACATTGAAGGTTTACTGTGTGATCAGTTGAGTGTATGTGACATGAACAAGTTACTAAGTGGAACAAATTCGCAGATCCAACATCTGTGGTAGTTACCCACTTTGATTTTGGGGGTGGGGGGGTAAAAGCAGTTAAATCTGTTCATCCACCACAAATCCCACACGTGGAACAGCTTTTGTCCTCACAGTCTTCAAGAAGCACCGTAGCTCTCCACACCTGCTCATCCTGGTTACCTGGTTCTTTGTAGCTCTGGTTCTGATTCACATCTCCTTCTCTCTCCCATCCTCCCTACAGTAACTGTTGTCTAGTCTCTGCTTATATAATTTAATATGATTTTAGATCACGTAAGAGTATACAGCGCTTTGCTTTCCATCTTCTGGATTTCACTTGGCTTGTGACCTCCAGGCTTAGTTGTGGCAAATAACAGACCTAATTCTTCTTCAGGGATGAATGATATTTGGACTAGCTTCTTTATCTATCCCTCTGTCAGTGGACACTTCAGTTGTTTTCATCTCTCGGCTGCTGGGGGAAGGACTGGGGGGACCAGTACACTGGAGTGCAGGTGTCTCCAAGTGGTGTTGATTTCATTTCCTCTGGGAAGATGCCTGGAAGGCTCTGATGATTTCCTTAGAAAGCTTTGTTCAGTTTTTGAGAAGATCCTCACCAATCTACATTCCTACCAACTATATAGGAATTTCTTTTTTTTTTTTTTTTTTGATTTTTCGAGACAGGGTTTCTCTGTGTAACAGCTCTGGCTGTCCTGGACTCGCTTTGTAGACCAGGCTGGCCTCGAACTCACAGTGATCCTCCTGCCTCTGCCTCCTAAGTGCTGGCATTAAAGGCGTGCGCCACCACGCCCAGCAGGAATTTCTTTTAACTTCACACCCTCAAAAATAATTATATGGGATTTTGTTGGTGTCTTATTTTTGGCAGAATATCCAAAAAAACTCATTGCTAAGACCAATGTCGGGAGTTTTCTCTATGCTGCCTTGTATGGGTTCCACAGTCTCTGGTCTTATAGTTGGATCATGTGTTAATCCCAAAGATGGAAGGAGAAAGACTACGAACCCAAATCATCATGCATCATAGCCAAAGTAATTAAAGCAAGCTTTTGTATTCATGTACATTGGCTGCCTCCCAGTAAGCCTCCCTTCTAGAGGTCAGCATTGGATGTGGGGAAGACAGGATTTTAGAGCTCAGGGGTAGGGGGTTTCCAAATGGGGGATTTGGTAGGCAAAATGGGGGGCTGGTTACAAGAACGTAAACATAACAAGTTAGTCATAAAGACCTCCTGAAACAAAAACATGATTGCAAGGTGGTCCTATCAACCTTTTTGAAACAAAGACATGATTGTCATTTCTGGAACAGGCAGTACAGAATCATTTGTAGTTAAGGTGATAGGTGTGGCCTAGCCCAGTACTTGAGAAACAGAGCTTTAATCATGAACAGGAATGAACCTAGTTCGTCTTTATTTAAAGATGGCTTTTAAGCCCAAGTTGGAGACAGAATGGTTCTTCACTCGTCCATTTTGAGCTGATTTGTGTGTGTGACGTCAGGACAGTTTCATTCTGTTGTCTGTGGTTATCTCAGCACCATTTCCTAATGTAGATATCTGATATGCAGGATATCTGATATGCAACCTCTGTGAAAGGGTCATTTGATTTCCAAAGGGGTCTTGACTCACAGGTTGAGAATCATTGCTCTGCAGCCTTTCTCTCCCCCCACCCCAGCCTCTATTCCTGTAGCCCCTTCTCCCTGTAGCTTCTTACTTGAGACTGCTCCTGTCCCAGCCCCCTGCAGCCTCATTCTGTCCAGCTCAGAGGGCACCAGGCCCTCTTCCCAGCAGACTTTACGATGAGCTGGTAACCATGTCCCTCTCTCCTGGGTTCTGGAATGAGCTTCCCCCATTTCTCCTGTCTCTGACTCAGCTGTCCCCTCCTCCAGGCCATTCCCAATGCCAGGCCTGTCTTCAGTCCCCTAGATCACAAACTAGCTCACCTGGCATCCGTCACCCTGGCCTTAAAGCCCCTCCCTAGCTAGGTGACTCCTGAAGACTCACCAGTATCCTCCTTCCCTGCTTCAGACTCCTGTCTGTCTGACCACTTACCTGACAGTATCACTCATCTATCCCACTAGGACCCTAAAAAAGAGCTAGCTGACCGCTTTCTCTACCAGCCTTCTCCCTTGTGCTTCCCTTGGATTCTCACTGTATTGCCCTAGGGATTTTGTGCCTTTTGAAAACTGAACCAGATTCCCATATTATAATTTCCAAAACACTTAAAAGAAAAACAAAATGAAACAAAAACTAGGGGTGGGGAGATGGAGGGGCAGACACACAGGCTGTTATTTCAGTACTATGGAGGAATTCATGGCTATCTTGTCTCGAAAAGAAAATGAAAAACAGTTGAAAGTAAGACCCCAAAGAGATATTTGGGTAAGTGTGTCTATATCAGCACTGCTTACAACATCCAAAAGGCGTAAGCGACTCCGGTACCTGTGGACACACGAAGGGCTAGATGCAACATGGTAGGCACACATATAATGGGGAATTATTCAGCCTTAAAAAGAACGCCTGATAACATGCTACAGCATGGATGGATCCCGAGGACAGTACACTCAGTGAATAAGTTGGTCGGAAGTAGAAAATCGTGTGTGGCTCCGCTTTTGTGAGGTTCTAGGAGAAGTCAAGTTCATAAAAGCAGGAAAAGAACGGAGACAAGAAAGTAGAAAGGGAAAAGTTGGGAAGGGATGAGCAAGAGTGAAAGTGAGGACAAGAGAGGCCAATGGGAGGTAAATGTGATCACTCAAAAAAAATCCATTCACATATGGAAATGCCATAATAAACCCACTATCGTGTAATTAAGATATGACAATAATTGATTATTTTATTTATTATTTTATTATTTTCTTTTTGGCTTTTTGAGACAGGGTTTCTCTGTGTAGCCCTCGCTGTCCTGGACTCACTTTGTAGACCAGGCTGGCCTTGAACTCACAGAGCTGTGCCTGTCTCTGCCTCCCAAGTACTGGAATTAAAGGCACGCGTCACTATGTCCTGCTTATTATTTTATTTTTAAAGAAAAAGAATGGCAGTTGCCAGGGCTGAGGGGGAGGGATGAGGAGTCAACTTTCAAAATGAATGCTGAGTTTCAATTTCCTAGGATGCAAAGATTCCTAGAAACTGCATAACCATGCAAAAATCTTTTAAGTGAAGTGTTCTTGAATTTTACTTTGTTTTGTTGTTGAAATCCAGTGCTGTTACTATATAATTTAGAATGAACAATATTCCTACCTCAGTGCTGGGATTACAGTCACCACACCCAGTGAGTACATACTTAAGAATAGTTAAACTGGCTTCTAGAAGTCTTACATTTTTCAAACTAAAATCTCATGGCCACGTGAATGTGTGCAAGATACTCCCTCCCACACCCCCCACACATACACACCATGAGTTGTTGCCTAGGGAGTCCCAAGAGGACCCCATATAAAACAGGCTTTACCCAGAGCTCTTGTGTAACCCCCAACACACACACACACACACAAGATCCCATTACTGAAGACACTGTACACTTTTGATCTAGGGAACAGGAGAATCAGATTGGAATAGAATTGGAAGCTTCCTTTCTGTTGGCTAGCTTTCATAGTGCAGGAAGGTGCTATGTAGATGCTGAGGGACAAAGGGACAGATGATCATACCCAACTGTGAACCCCATATACTATAGCACTGAGCTACTTGGTAAGACTTCCCACTGATGTAATAATGGCATGAATATCTGGAGGTTACCAACTGATTTCTGATTATATTTGAGGCCCGATTCATGGAATGGAATACATATCTGGTTTTCATGGTCAAAAATACATAGCCCTCCCGGGCGGTGGTGACGCACGCCTTTAATCCCAGCACTTGGGAGGTAGAGGCAGGCGGATCTTTGTGAGTTCTACAAAGCCAGGACAGCCAGAGATATTCAGAGAAACCCTGTCTCGAAAAACCAAAAAAAAAAAAAAAACAAAAAAAAAACATAGCCCTATGGGTCCTATGCCAAATGGACATGTAGTGAAACTGCCTTCTAAATATTTATGTTTATGTCCAGAGACTAATGCAGCTTTCAGCTTTGATCAAAAAAAGGCCTCTCCCAAATGTGGGCAATGGTCAAAACAAGACTTGTAACTGGATGAATGACCACTGAGGTTCAGGCCAAACAGGGCATCTGTGTCGCCCTTCCTAAGGCCCTGGAACATCATGGAGAAAGGATGAAGAACTGTGGGAGCCAAAGAGGGGTGGGAATGAAGTGAAGTGAGTAGAGTGGTCTGGATACGACACAGTGGCTGCAATCGTGAACTCATGAACTCGGGGTTGCTCTGACCACCTCCACAAGGCCAGCAGAAAAAAGGAAAATGAGGAAAGGAGGAAGGAAAGAATGTGAGGATAGGAGGGGGACTAGTTTGAAAGAAAGGGATTGTCAGGAGTGGGAAGGGAGGAGAGAGGGTACTAAGGTGTAAATATGACAGTATTGTTTACAGGTACGGAAACCGTCAAAAACAACAAAACACACAGTTCTGCTGAAGCTGTGCCTGGGGTGGGGGTAGCGCTGAGCCACGAAAGCATGGCGACCCGAGGCCCATGCCAAGAACACACACACTAAAAGCTACCACACGGTTTCTCTGGGCCTTCTACACTGGCCTTGGTGAGGAGCCCCAGGTTGGTGAGAGATGCTGTCTGAAAAATCAAGGCACTCTGCACCCCCTGAGGAATGACATCGGAGGTTGACCTCTGCCCTCCAGGAGCATGCACACACCCAACACACAAATAGTTAAGCTGCCCTGCTTTGTTTTTAGAACTTTCTATGTGGACCAGGCTGGCCACAAACTCACAGAGATCCTCCACCTGTCTCCCAAGGGATTAAAGAAGTGCGCCACCACACCCCGGCTCAAGGCTGGTTAAGTTTTATGCTGTGTTTTTGTGACCACAAAATTAATAAGTAAAACAAATTAGTGTGTATTTCTTCCTCTTCTTAAAGCCTACAACAGCTTTCCATTTTGCTCAGAATAATAGGTGATTTCCTCAAGTGGCCTAGAAATCCCTGCTGGCCTCAGTTCCCTGAGTGTCAGTCCCCCAGTGCCCAACCCCATCACAGAACACAAAGGCAGCAGAGCCCCTCCCTTGTTTTTGTCTCTCTCTGTCTTTCTCTCCCTCTTTCTGTATCTCTCTGTCTCTGTCGCTCTGCCTTTTCTCTCTCTCAAAGACTTGAGTCTCAGGCAGCCGGAGGGGGCCTCAAACTCACCAAGTAGCCAAAGATAACTTTGAACTTCAGATTGTCCCTTCGTCTGCTGAGTCCCTGAGTTCCGGGATTGCAGACCTGTACCACTGCAAGCGATTTAATGCCGAGCTGGACGTGGAACCCAGCATGTAGCAAGCAAACTATCAGCTGGACCTGCAGGACTCCATGCTTGATTCTGACCATGCCGGCTACTTTGTCAATGTCCTGGGTCCTCTCAGTGTGATCCCCATTGGGTCTCTCTGATCCTGTCTGCTTCCCCTAGAGTTACGCACACATGCTTATTAATGTCTCCTGGACAGGACCTCAGGACAACAACTCCTTTGGATGAAGGAGCCACCACAGCAGGAGACAAGACCCAACAGACCTTCCTGCTCAGGACAAAGTACGTCTATCCTCTCTAAACTCCTGGATCTTCCCTATTTGTTGCATTTTGAGGATTATGGTTAAGTTACACAAATAAAATTTGACACTTAGACAATCAGGGCTTCCGAGGCTGGGCCTCAGAGAGTTCTTGGCTTGGGGTGGGGATGGAGAGGTATGTCACAGATCCCTTTGAGAGTTTGATTAAACACACAGGCCTGGTGTGGTCACTCTTGCCTGCAATCCCCTCACTCTGGAGGCGGGGCAGGAGGATGGTGAGTATGGGGTGCATATATAGTCTCCTGATATTTGTAGAACATCAAAAGCCCTGGATACCAAGTTAAGAACCCTAAATATACAGAAAGAAACAAAATTAATCTGATGAAAGAGCTGAGAGGCATGGCTAGCTAGCTAGCGAAGAGCCTGGAGCCCAAGAAGGCTCCAACCCGGGAGGTCCCAGGCCAGCATCATAGGTCCACAGTGCCCCCTGCTGGTGGTAGTCAGCAACCTCACAATTCATCACTCTTGGAAAATATTTCTAAATCCCCCTCAATTCCTCAGATGGGACTGTTCCTCCACTTGTCCCTTCACTATGTTCTCCTCAGCCATCTTTTAGAGTCTAGTGTCTCTCGGCGAAATGAAATGAGTTAGTTCTGTCCCTCTGCTTGTCACAAGTCTGGAATGTGACTTTAGTTAAAATTGTCACAGAAATACCATTATGCTCTTAATAATTGTTCTCTCTCTCTCTTTGCGAATTGAACCCAGGGTCTCACATGTATTAAATGCATGCTCTGAGATACACTCTCAGCACAATAGTTATGATATACCAAAGAAGCTGAGGCAGGACATTCACAAGTTCAAGACCCACCTGGGCTCCAGACTAAGTTCAAGGACAGCCTGGGTAATTGGATGAGGCCTCCTCTCAAAATAAAAAGTAGAAAACAAGGGCTGAGGAATGTAACCCATAGAGCACTTGTCTCTATGAACGTTTTGTGTGTAAACTTGTAGGACTGCCTGGACCCTTTGGCTAATCTTTGTTATATACAAGGTTTCTTGCATACTTTAAACTGTGTTTTCTGTGGCTGGAAAGATGGTTCAGCTGCTAAACGTTCTCGATGTTCTTACAGAGGACCAGTTCCGTTCCTAGCACTGCCGGGATCCCTGGCACTCTTGTCACCCTTGGCAACCCCTGCACCCAGATCAAGCTGCTCACTGCTACCTGTGGTTCCAGCGCCAAAGGGTCTGACACTTCTTCTGGCCTGCATGGGCACCCACACCCAGAAAGATGCACATAACTAAAGTAAATCTTTTCTTTTTTTTTTAAGACAGGGTTTCTCTGTGTAGCCCTGGCTGTCCTGGACTCACTTTGTAGACCAGGTTGGCCTCGAACTCACAGAGATGCACCTGCCTCTGCCTCGAGAGTGCTGGGATTAAAGGCGTGCGCCACCATGCCCGGCTGACAAACTTTTTTTTTAAAAACACTGCTTTCTACACTCATAGTTTATGATTCATTACACACTGAAATCAAAGAAGTCATCCCTGCAGGGAATAGGTGACAGAGAAGGCAGACAAACAACTACAGCAGAAATATTTAGAAAAGGCCAGGCATGGTGTCGCACACCCTTAACTTCAGGCGGAGGCAGGTGGATCTCTATAAATTCGAGGCCAGCCTGGTCTATATAGGGAGTTTTTTTCCAGGCCAGCCAGGGATAGCCACATGAAAATAGTTTCTCTAAATGACTCTGGATGTTACAACATAGCAACAAGTACTGTACCTCCATCAGATGCATCCTATGGCTGGCTACAGTCCCTGGTGTACAGATTCCAAGTATCTGTGGGAAGGAAGGTTGAATACAAGGGCAAAGCACTCTGTGCACACAGGTGTCCCTGTCTCTAAAGCTTCCTCTCACAAGACAGCAGTACTTTGTTTTTGTCTAAGGTTAGTTTGTGCATGAAAAGGTACCACAGAGTTCACACAAGACGGAATTCTGGCCTTGGGGACCATAAGACAGACAACTGAGATGACAAATGTGGCTGTACCTCTCTGTCTGTGCTTCCCCCTTTCAAAACTCGGGATGTTAGTACAGTGGCAATGTCTGTTGCATGCCTTTGTTTTTTTTTTTTTTTTTTTTGGTTTTTTTTTGGTTTTTTTTCGAGACAGGGTTTCTCTG
>CAJQZJ010031585.1:2900085-2934297 GCA_907164525.1 Lophiomys imhausi
CCTGCCTCTGCCTCCCAAGTGCTGGGATTAAAGGCGTGCGCCACCACCGCCCGGCTTGCATGCCTTTGTTTTTCTGGAGGGGTTGTTGTTTGTTTTGGGGGTGTTTTGTTTTTTGGTTTTTTTTTTTTTGTTTGTTTGTTTTTGGTTTTTCGAGACAGGGTTTCTCTGTATAACAGCTCTGGCTGTCCTGGACTCGCTTTTGTAGACCAGGCTGGCCTCGAACTCACAGAGATCCGCCTGCCTCTGCCTCCCAAGTGCTGGGATTAAAGGCGTGCGCCACCACCGCCCGGCTTGTTTTGTTTTTTGAGACAGGGTTTCTTTGTGTAACAGCCCTGGCTGTCCTGGAACTCACTTTGTAGACCAGATGCACTCTCGAACTCACAGAGATCCGCCTGTCTCTGCCTCCCGAGTGCTGGGATTAAAGACGTGCCTTTGTACAGATTAGTGAGCAAATACCTGTAAGGCTGGCTCTGTACCTCAGTGATGGAGCTCTTAGCTTGCTTGTGTAAGGCGAGGCCTGAAGTTCATCTCCAATACTGAGCAGGGGCAGGAAAAAGAGAGAGCACACTTAGGATCATCTAGTATGTAGAATTACTCAATAAAGAGCTGGGGAGATGGCCTGGCAGTTAAGAGCACTTGTTGCTTTTGCATAATCCAATTGCCAGAACCTACATAAAGACTCACAACCATCCGTAACTCCAGTTCCAGGGGATATGAAACCTTCTCTGGACTCTCCCATGGTATTAGGCATGCAGATTGTACATAGACATACATGTAGGCCAAACGCTCATATAATACAACAAAATTAAATTTTTTAAAATTTAGATTCATTTATTTTATTCTATAGGTATGACTATTTTGCCTATACACGTGTTCATATATGTGCTTGTCTGGCCTCACAGAAAGGACTGGATGCCCAGAACAGTAGTTACAGATGGTTGTGAGCTGCCATGTCTATGCTGGGAATTGAACCCAGGTCTTTCCTCAAGAGCGACAAGTGCTCTAAACCACTGAGCCAGCTCCCAGTCCCAAATAAAACATTTTTTTTAATTCAAGAAATACTAGCTGTTATTCTTATCACTGTCATTTGAATGCCAGTTTGAATTCTATTTAATTCACTGAGAAGCTCTAATAGCCCATAATGTGGCTCCTGAGGCCAATGAGGTGTTGAAGGAAATAAAAAACTCTCCATGATTCAAACAACAGTCACTAAAGAAACATTCTTTTCAGTGTGTTCATGAAGACACAGGAACACGAACAGGGAGCTGCTTCCACCCTCTGCCCATGAAGGGTAAAGTGTTCCCATGGGTTTTGTTTGTTCTGCTTTGACATTTTTACTGAGTTATGATTCACACAGGGTAAACTTGTCATTTAAAGTTAACCAGTGGCTTTCCGGCATGATCACCGTGTTAAGTCGCCATCGCCAGCATATCTCATTCCAAAACATTCCTATCACCCCCCAAAGAAACCCCAAACTTGTCTTCAGCTCTGTTCTTTCCCCTCCGCACTCCCTGCAAATGGCTAATCCATCCCCTCCCCCTATGCTTAGCCTTTTCCGGACATTTTATGTAAACGGAATCAGACAAACTGTTCAGACAGGGTCTTAGGTAGTCTAGGCTGACCTCCAGCTTACTGCTAAGCCAAGAATGACCTGGAATGTCAGTTCTTCCTGCCTCCACCTCCTGGGTGCTGGGGCTACAGGTTTGTGCCACACATACATATTTTTGTGATATTTGTCAACAGGTGGAACTTCGGGGTCACATGGTCAGTTTACTTTTGCCCCTGTCAGGAGCCACTAAGTAGTTCTGTGTAGCAGCTAAATTGTCCTGCACTCCCACTGGCAATGCTTGTGGGAAGTTCTCAATTATGATCTTAGTAGGCATGAAGGGACTGTTTCTCTAGTCACTGATGGTCATAAGCATTTTTCTTTCATTTACTAGGCTTTTTTGTTGTTGTTGTTGTTGTTATTGTTGTTGTTGCTTTTTGCTTTTGTGGCTGTTATTTTGAGAAAGAATCTCTGCAGCCCCAGCTAGCCCTAGCCTGGAGCTTGCTGTGTAGATCAGGCTGGCCAGGAACTTAAGGGATCTTCCTCAAGTGTTAGGGTTATGGCTGTGTGCCACCATCTGGCTGTAATTTTTTTTTAATTTACAAAAATGTTGGTGCTTTGTGTGTGTATGACAACTAATAAAATGACAAGAACCAAGATGCCAACATTTGAGGAACATTGATGTAAGCCGAACCTGGAAGCACAGGCCTGTAAGCCCAACTACTTAGGATGCTGAGGCCGAAGGACTGAAAGTTGACGGCCAGCCTTCCACAGAGAAACACTGATTCAATCAGCCCAAAACCAGAATGCTCAGATTCTGCTCTAATGTTTGTTTTGTTTTTATCTTTTATTGTTGTTGGTTTTTTGTTTTGTTGTTGGTTTGTTTGTGTGAGACAGGATCTGACTACACAGGCTTGGTTGACCTGGAACTCTTTGTGTAGACCAGGCTGGCCTCAACTCACAGAGTTCTGCCTGCCTCTGTCTCTGCCTCCTCAGAGGCAGTCAAGAGCTCATTAGGCAGCCTAGGCTAGTTTGGAGCTTACTTTCCGGGATGAGGGGCTGGGCTTAGGGCTGGCAGGACAAGCCTGGGAGCTTAGTGGAGAGAAGCTGGTAGATTGTGTGTTTGGAAACAAGGTTCCATGTTTTATAAAGTTTCTGACCCTTCAGAGGTGTCAGGAGAGCCCTGTGACCTGAGCAAAGACAGAAGGTATAGGTAGGCTATCTGAGTCAGGAGCTGGCAAGGGAGTTCAGGGCGTGAGCTCCAAGGGCTTGGCGAGTGGGAAGGTTGGACAGAAGCTTAGAGTCCAGGAGGCCAGAGCCCCGGGGGTTTCCAGAAAGGAGCCCAGAGGGCTGGATCTGTGCAAGTCATTCACCTTACTTACTTCTGTGACCTACGATCCAGACCTGGGAGTTCTGGGGTGCAGGATAGGGAGGGTTGCTTGGAGGTTCTCAGAGGCTAAACCAAGAAATGCAGGGTCTTATTCTCGCAGAGTTGCCAAGGCAACTTCTGTTAGTAAAGAATCCTGTTTACTACCATCTGACGCACAGTCGCCTGTGGTTTCTATGGTTTCTACCAACAATGCAGCACAAATGGGATTTCTAGAGGGCGAGTGTGCAGGGTGGGGCATCCTCTCCCTTGTCTGGCTCATAACTCAGCTGTTTTGAAGCTCATTGAAGGGTGTTACGGGGAGGGGAAACGTGTTTCCTTGGGAGGTGAGACAGAGGCTTGGTCTCTGCAATTGGGGCTGATTGCTAAACTCCAAGCTGATTGGACGCTTCACTCCTTCCATCGAATTAGGGAGGAGTCTAGAACTGCAGCCGCCCAGGACTCCAGGCAATGAAAAGTAGAGCAGTTTATGAGCTCTGGTCACCTAGAATGCTCCAAGCCAGTGGCAGGCGGGGTGATGGGCTATCTATAGATGCATAGCTCGGAGTCAGGTGGTTTGGAGCCAAAGCATCAGGGGCTTCCACCCTACTTAGCGGCAAGGTTTCCCTATGTATTCCAGGGTTTCCTGGTTCTCACTGTGTACCCTAGGCTTGTCTCAAACGTGTTATCTTTCTGCCTCTACCCCATGAGAGCTGGGATCACAGGTGAACCCCACCATGCCCAGTGTATCTTTTATGCACAGGTTTTGAAGACTGCAAACCCTTTTTATTTGAATATAATTTGTGCAGAACACAGTGAAGATGCCAAACCAAGGAATATCACTCCATTCTAAAATGGGTAAAGTAAATCAGGATCTCACTACTACGTAGCCTTGACTGGCTTGGAGCTAGTTATGTAGACCAGGGTGACCTTGTTGAACTCATGGAGATCTGCCTGCCTCTGTTCCCTGAGTTCTGGGATTTAAAGGCCTACACCACCAAAAGCCCGCACAGGACAAAGATTTGTCCTTGAATTACTTAACATAGGCAAGATAGCTAAGTGTGCTCCTGTTTGCTGTGTCTGAGTGTCTAAAGTTTGATGGACCGGTCCAAAGATCAGGATGAATGGAGACATGGGGAGGCTGAGATGAGAACAAGGAACAGAGATGACGGCTGGCTGCCACATAAACACCTACCAAGGAGTGCTTAGACTCCTGGCACAGTCACCTCCCTGGAAAACCCCGCCATGGAGAAGGGTCACCATGCTCCATCCTCTTGCCACTCCATGTGGCCTTGTCTGCCATTTTGTAAAAGAAAGGTGAGAAATGGCTCAGCAGTTAAGAACACTGACTGTTCTTGAGGAGGACTTGGATTCAATTCCCAGCACCTACTCACAGCACCTGAGTCTCCAGTTCCAGGGGATCGGACGCCCGCCCCCTTCCCGTCTGCAGATTGCGCTCTGTGCGCAGACATACATGCAATGTATCCACACACCTAACATACAAATACAGGAAAGCTTTTAAAAATTATAAAAGAAAGGTAGGGGCAGGATTTGGCTGGGCAGTGAGCCCTTGCCTAGAATGCACATGGCCCTGGGTTCTGTACAGCACGGCAACACCAAACATAGAACTAAACCTTTGCCAGTGGCGCACACACCGCTGCCAGGAGCAGGAAGCAGGGGTGCCTTGTCTGTGGACACTCTGAGACCAAAGTAACCAATGGTTTCCTTCTTTTTATTTTTTGGTTGTTATTTTATCTGTCTGTCATCTCTGTTCCTTGTTCTCATCTATTTAATATAGATGAGTGCTGTATCTGCGTGTACACCTGCATACCAGAAGAGGGCATCAGATCCCATTATAGATGGTTGTGAGCCACCATGTGGTTGCTGGGAATTGAACTCAGGACCTCTGGAAGAGCAGCCAGTGCTCTTAACCTCTGAGCCATCTCTCTAGTCCCCCCCCACACACACACACTTTTTTGTTTGTTTGTTTTTTATTTTCTCAAGACAGGGCTTCTCTGTGTAACTGGCTGTCCTGGAACTCACTTTATAGACCAGACTGGGCTCGAATTCAGAGTTCTGCCTGCCTCGACCTCCCAAGTGCTGGGGTTAAAAGCTCATGTAACCACTGCTCAGCTGATTTTTAATTTTTACACGTTTTAAATAGCTGGACTATTTTTCCCCTTCCCTTTCCTCCTTTCAATCCTTCCCCAGCCCTTCCATTCAACTCCTTCCATGTCCCCCATTCACTCTCACATTAATAGCCTCTTCTTCTTTCATTAGTATTGCTACATATATATGCACATGTGTATATATATATGTACATGTATGATATATATATACATGTACATGTATGCACGAATGCACAAATGTGACTCACTGAGTCTGGTTTTGTGCATATCGTTTCAGAACTGACCCCTTTGTATGAGATGAACAATTAGGGGACTCATCCTTGGCACAGACTGACTCTCCTTCTCTCTGCAGTCATTTGTCACCTGTAGTTCTTTGTTTAGGTGGGGGCGCCTGAGTAGCACCCCTTTCTCGGTTAGTGTGTCTATTGATACTGCCATTGTTCAGAAAATGTTTATCTGGTATTTTTTTTAAGATTTATTTATTTTTATGTATATGGGTATTCTGTCTTCATGTCCACCCACATTCCAGAAGAGGGCATCTGATCACATTATAGATGGTTGTGAGCCACCATGTGGTTTCTGGGAATTGAACTCAGGACCTTTGGAAGAGCAGCCAGTGCTCTTAACTGCTGAGCCATCTCTCCAGCCTGGTCATTTTTATAAGAGACTTTTTTAGTAGACATCCTGGTATTCTGATTTTTTTTTTCAAGATAGGGTTTCTGTGTGTAATAGCCCTGGCTATCCTGGACTCACTTTGTGGATCAGGCTGGCCATGAACTCACAGAGATCCGCCTGCCTCTGCCTCATGAGTGCTACTATTAAAGGCGTGTGCCAGCATGCCCAGCTGGTATTCTGACTCTTGAAATCATCCCACCTCCTCTTCCTCAATGTTCCCTGAGCCATAGATGCAGGAGCTGTGTTGTAGATGTATTCATTGGAGCTGGACTCCCCATGATCTGTTGATCTCTGCATTGTGTCCAGTTGTGGTTTCTGTGATGGTCTCTATTTGCTTTAAAGGGAAACTTGTTTGAAAGGGGTGATAGATTTACCTGTGGGTATAAGGATAAGTTGGAGTGTAGTTAGGAATTATACTGACCTGCAACATTGCAGTAGTAGATTCTCTTCTAAGATCCATGACTTTATTAGCCTTGGAAAACTGACTAGGTTTCTAGTACCAAATAAAATGTCTTTTTTGTTAAATGCGTCTTTTTTTTTTTTTTAAGCTTTTCAAGACAGGGTTTCTCTGTATATCCTTGACTGCCCTGGACTCACTTTGTAGACCATGCTGGCTTTGAACTCACAGAGATCTGCCTGCCTCTGCCTCTGGAGTGTTGGGATTAAAGGGTGCACCACCATGCCCAGTTGTTGAGTGGTTCTTAAGTCCAATTAGACAAATGTTGGTTACCACCAACACAAGAGTGCCACTATTGCACCTTTACAGCTATCTTTCCTTGTTGGCCATTGTTGTGGTTCATAGATGTCACAGCTGGGTAGGACTATCAGCTGCTTCCCTACCTGGGCAGCTTGGACCTTTTGCTACTAGAAAAAGTAGACTGCAGGAAGGAGGCTTTTAGATTAGATCTAGCACACATAGTCTATGTCCTATATTCTAAGCGTGTCGTGTCTTCAGCAGTAAGGGGGTTACCTTCAATATTTGAGACTCAACCAAGGGCAACTATATTGTCTTGGGACTCACCTGGACAACAATGACCACCATTCAAAAGGAGATTTCTCATGCCTGATACTGAGGTTTTTGTTAGTTTATGGTCCTGTGGGGAACATTGTTAACCTAAGTGGCATAACTTCTCTCTATATATGAGTGTGTGTTTGTGTGTGTGTTTGTGTGTGTGTGTGTGTGTGTGTGTGTGTGTGCTTTGTGAGTGATGTTAGTTAAATATAGTATAATAATATTCCTTGAGGCTTTATTAAACAACCTTGTTGTTATTGGTCCCTCATTCTTCCAACTCCTTCTTTATTGACCTCTCATTCCCAGTTGAAGCCCCTTCCTATTTTTCCACTTACTACTTAATATCACCTGAATCCTGCTGTTTCCCTCTCAAGCTTCACCACCACCACCACACACATTCCATGGTCCCTTTATTCTTCCCTGGTTTCTGTGCTTACTCCATGTATTATACCCTTATACCGAGGGTTTGGAGCTACGAACCACAGATGAGATCACATAGGGTTAAAGGCCACACCTCTTCTAACAAGGCCACACCTTTTCCAACAAGGCCACGCCTCCTCTAACAAGGCCACACCTTCCCATATCTCTTCTAAAGTCCTAATCCTTCCGAAAGGGTCTTACTAGCTGAAGACTGAGCATTCAAACATAGGAGCCTATGAGGACCATTTTCATTTAAACCACCACAATGATGAGCACTTACTGAGATATTTCTTAGCCATTTTTATTTCTTCCATCGAGAACTCTTTGTTTAGATCCGCAGACCACATTTTAATTGGGTTATTTGTTTTCTTTTTTTTTGGTTTTTCGAGACAGGGTTTCTCTGAATATCTCTGGCTGTCCTGGACTCACTTTGTAGACCAGGCTGGCCTCGAACTCACAAAGATCCGCCTGCCTCTGCCTCCCAAGTGCTGGGATTAAAGGCGTGCGCCACCACCGCCCGGCTGGGTTATTTGTTTTCTTAACTCTATTTTTTATTTTTGTTTTTAGTTTTTTGTATATTCAGCATATTTTTTTCTTCTATCAGGTGTATGGCTGGCAAATATTCTCTTCCATTCTGTGAATTTCTTCTTCATTAATTTTTTCCTTACCAGCTGCCTTCACTATCACCTCAGCCAGCTGCTCTTATCAAAGGCAGGAGCACAGTGTTTCACCCTGAGAATGTGTTTTGTCAGTCTAAGAGGTTTAGGGTTGTTTGCTTGCTTGCTTTTGAGTGGGGGAGGGGGGTGTGTACTCCTGGCCTATAACTTGCTACACAAATCATGCTGGCTTCCAGTTTGCAACGATCCTCCTGCCTCTACCTCCTGAGTGCTGTGCCAACATTCCCAGTCTTGTTTTTTGGTTCACTGTGTTGTGGGTTCAGTAGGGACTCCGTTGTTTGCTTTGTTTGGAGTTTGCTTGCTTGTATTTTGTTTTGTTTTGGTACCTGGGATTAAGCCCAAAGCCATGAACATAGCAGGCCAAACCATCTACTGTCAAATGGTTCTCCACCCTGCCCTAAGTCCAAACCAACAAGGGTAGTGACCCCACTGAGATTCAGTGGTGTGCAAATGTCAAATCAAAAAGGTGTGTGTGTGTGTCTGTGTATGTGTGTGCAATATGTATGTGTGACTTAGATTTCAAACACATTCCACATAGAATGTAACGCTGAAAACCACACTATGGGGGCGGGGGGGGGATCCCAAACCCTTTGGACTCAGCTTCAGCACTATGAAGGCCTCCTTCTGCATCATCTCTGCTCACTTTGGCACAGTCAGCACACGTAGCCCTGTGGAACTGGATATCTCTGAATCCCAAGAAGTCAGCGACCTCATTGTGACCCGCAGTGACAAAGGCGAGGCACATACATACACTCCCCACCCCTTGGCTTATGGTGTTCTAGACATGTCAGGATTCTGCCAGGAGGAATCACCCCTCCACCTTGCACCTGGTCCTGGTTTGCTTTCTGTTGCTGTCATCACACCATGACCAAAAGCAACGTAGGGAGGAAAGGGATTGTTTCAAATAGGCTTTCTCCCCAGACGAAATAAGCCAATTTAGTCTGAGTTTGAAGTATAAAAGCAGGTTTGTTTGGGGGCTGCTCTCGGGTGGGCTCACTGGTCCCAGAGAACAAGATCAGGAAAATTGCCATGCGGACAGGAAGACAGAGAGAGAGAGAGAGTCTGCACGCAGGAAGAGAAAAATGCAGAGACAGAGACACAGAGAGGGAGAGGGAGAGGGAGGGAGGGAGAGGGGGAGAGGGGGAGAGGGGGAGAGGGAGAGGGAGAGAGAGAGAGAGAGAGAGAGAGAGAGAGAGAGAGAGAGAGAGAGAGAGAGATAAAAATGTCTGGATTATATAGGGAAAAGCCACTGGGGGAGGGGAAACATCCGCCCCTAGGCTGGAAAGTTCACGGTAGAGGGTGGGGTCTGCCAGAACTGAGAGGGATGCTGGGAGAACCTGGAGACCAGGTTCGATTTTATATTTTAAATAGGCACCTCAGTTGTTTGTTCCAGGTCTGAACCCAACAGTTTTGTCTTACACTTCCAATGGTAGTTCATCACTGAAGGGAGTCAGGGCCGGAGCTCAAGGCGGGAACTGAGGCAGAGATCATGGTCTGCTTACTGCTTCCTCTGCTGGCTCAGCTGCTTTCCTTATACAGCACAGGTCCCACCTGCCTCGGGTAGCACTACCCATAGTGGGCTGAGTCGTCCCACATAAATTAGCAATTAAGAAAATGGCCCTTAGCCGGGCGGTGGTGGCGCACGCCTTTAATCCCAGCACTTGGGAGGCAGAGGCAGGCGGATCTTTGTGAGTTCGAGGCCAGCCTGGTCTACAAAGCGAGTCCAGGACAGCCAGAGATATTCAGAGAAACCCTGTCTTGAAAAAACCAAAAAAAAAAAAAAAAGAAAATGGCCCTTAGACCTGCCCAGGGCAGTCTGATGGAGGCAGTTTCTCAGTTGAGGTTCCCTCTTCTCAGGTGAGTCTGGTTTGTAGCAAGCTGACAAAAGTAAACCAGCACACAACTCCAGTACCATAAGTTAAGACAGATTTCTTTATAAAGTTGGTCTGCCCCGGGTATTGCATTATAATAATAATAAAAAAATCACTAACACAGTTTTTTTAAAAAGGCCCAGTAAGTATTTTTTCTTTTGAAGACAAAGAATAACAAAAGTTGCTGTATAAACTGACAACCTGACCACGCCATGATATGGTTAAGGGTAAGGTTTTTATTGTAGACATGAGAGGGAGAACAGCCAGGGGCACCTGGAAGAGTCCAGAACAAAGAGTAAGTAGTAGACCAAACATGGCCAGTAGACTAGATGGATCCTTGTGGGAAGCAGGAACAGAGCAGAGCCAGAAAGAGAAGAGATTGTATAAGGCTACATCGGTATTGATCTTTGTATAGTGATACAAAATTAAGATTATATTTGGCCACAATGGTATTGATCTTTGTATATTGATACAAAATT
Organism: Lophiomys imhausi; assembly: GCA_907164525.1. Taxonomy (NCBI): domain Eukaryota; kingdom Metazoa; phylum Chordata; class Mammalia; order Rodentia; family Muridae; genus Lophiomys; species Lophiomys imhausi. The sequence goes on from CAJQZJ010031585.1 coordinate 2,910,261, forward strand.
AAGGGTAACGCTTCTTAAAGGTACTGTTCGTAGTAATACTTAAAAATGAAATGTCAAGTTTTGACGTCTCGCTACCAACCGACATAAACTGTTTAGGATAATTAAGAAACGGAAACTAATAGTCATGAAAACATGTCATTTTGTTAGTTACTATGACAGTCTATCACAGTTATTTTCTAAGCTACTCAGAAATCAAGTTGCTAAGAGACAAGCAATATTTGCTTATCTAACTATAAGAGATAGATAGGGCATCTTCAAAAACCTCAAGAGATCTGCAGAATATGGCATTCAAAGATGTTTCCTTAACTTAAGATTTTTTGATATCGAGACATGTCAGCTCCTGACAGCACCCCCTATTCTACTCCAAGTAGAAGATGAGCATCGAAGAATCTCCAGTGGGAGATGATTGAATTGGTGGTAAGCCGTTCTCTTGGCAAGAAAAATCCCTTGCTTCAACTGTAGACAGACTTCTGTCCAAAAAGGACAAAACTTGGAAGCAGATAAGTCGACAGCCTAGCTCTGCCAAGACAGGGTAGGTAAGTCCTTCATAATTCCTGCTCTACAACCAATGTCTGTCAGAGAAATGGGGCCAAATGGCTGAAGATTGATGCTGTAATGTATGGAGAGAAAATGGGAACTGTCCAGGCAGCCACTGGTATGTCATTTTTTAGTTTTGGAAGCTGCAGGCCCTGCACTTCCTATATAATCAGATATATTTATCCCTCTCAGGTCTCTGAGGTGGTTGAAGAATAGATAGCTAGAGTCTCATAGTTAAATTTTGAGTTGTTTAGGAATCAAGAGGGTATTCTGGATCTAAGAAGATATTTTTAAAATTATGAGGCAAGTTAGTATGAAAGCTGAGTTAGATATAGAACTTTAAACTCATGGAGATGGTTAGATAGTAGAATGTTAAAGTCAGGTGCCAAATACATTATGGACTGGACATTGGGAATGTATGCTAAGCCATATAACTCTTATAATTGTGGCCTATTTATTTCTGTTGTTTTGTATTGTATTTATAGTTATAAGAAAAAGAACCATTTTTTGGACTGAAAGGGAGAGCTGTTGGGGGGAAAAAAGAAATACCTTAATCAAAAAAAAAAAAAAAAGAAGAGAAGAGGATGGGGGGGTTGAGGGGGAGGGGGGGGGAAGGGGGGGAGGGGGGGGGGGAGAAGGGAGGGGGTTGTGATTGAGATGTAACTTGAAGAAATAAAAAATAAATTATTAAAAAAAAAAAGAAAGAGAAGAGCAGAGAGAGAGAACAAGACAGGAGAACAGAGATGGGGAGAGGGAGAAGAGTCTAGGGGAGCATACCTGAAATATCAGGGTTATATGAGTGAGAAACTGAGGGGAGGGAAGCCAAGATAGAGGAGAAGGGGAGAAGAGCTCCTATGTCACACCATGGCCTTTGAGTTTGTGCAACTTGTACTAGTGACACCGGGGGAGCCTGGAGGCCAGCATGCTCTTTGGTATGCTGATAGGCAGCACAGATAGCCATTTGTCCCTTCTGCCTTTTGGAATTTAGGGAAATGGAGTTTCCTTTGAAACTACCAGTTGCTTTGCTTCTATCTGACTGTGTGTGTGTGTGTGTGTGTGTGTGTGTGTGTGTGTGTGTGTGTTTTGAGGGCAATCTTTTTGAGAAAAGGTCTTGTTATACAGCCTTGGTCAACTGAGAACACTTACGTAGCTCGATTTTCAGCAATTCTCCTGCCTCTGCCTCACTAATGCTGGGATTACAGATGGGCATCACCAAAGCAAGCATAGGAGATAGTTCATTGTGGCACCTAGCAACCTCAAAACATCCTCAAGGCCTCACTGGCAACAAAGTACACATGACTCTGAACAATAATATAGATATCTCTGCCCCTACTAACAATAAAATTTTTGTTTTATTTTCAAGACAGGACTTTTCTGGGTAGTGTCGGCTGTCCTGGAACTCGCTCTGTAGACAAGGCTGGCCTCAAACTCAGAGATCCACTTGCCTCTGTCTGCAAGTACCGAAGCCAAAGGTGTTTGCCACTATGCCCTGTTGTAACAATCAAATTTAGAAAGTTTATATTCAAGTATATTTCTCATGTATCCAGGTATGAAAACTAGAAGACCTGTTCAGTCCTGAATTGGTTTAGAATACATGTACAGGGAAATCTTGCCTTAGCCTCCTGAGTGTTGGGAACAAACATATGCCACAATGTCAGGACCTTTATATTTCTGCTTAAGGACAAAATATAAAAATAGAAGCTATTCAGGCCCACATTGTACTTCATAGATTCAGACAGACTGGCCAGCAAGAGTGATGATGACATTAATATTCTAAACTTCTAAACCATCCAAGTATGTGCAAGGAAAGGACATAATGAAGGTGGTGGTACCTTGCCACCCACAGGTGAGGCCCTCATGGCAGAGTATTGTATAGTCTACCTATTAGAAGGATTCTTTTGGGGGTGCTGGGGTTTCAAGACAGGATTTCTCTGTACAGTTCTGGAACCCACTCTATAGACCAGGCTGGCCCCAAACTTAGGGATTCACATGCCTCTGCTTTCTGAATGTTGGGATTAAAGGCTTAAACCACCACCATGACACTCATAATATTCATGATTTTTTTTTTCTGACACAGGGTTTCTCTGTGTATCCTTGGCTGTTCTGGACTCACTTTGTAGACCAGGCTGGCTTTGAACTCACAGAGATCCGCCTGCCTCTGCCTCCCGAGTGCTGGGATTCAAGGTGTGTGCCACCACACCTGGCTAATATTCATGAGTATTAAAAAGCAGCCTGGTCATGCTGATCCATTACAATGCACTCTTCAGCTCTTCTTAAGACAACTTCCAAGTGATAAAGAAAGTACCAGGCCAGCTCTTCTCACTTCTCATTCTCTGTCTGGCTCTGCTCTTTGCATGATGTTCATGACTTCAAGGAGGAAGTGAAGGGTTTCACACTTGTTTTCTTCTTCTTCTTTATAAGAAGTTTGTCAATAATAGTTTGTTCACTAATTTACCCTATTCAAATCATGGTCATCGACTGAGTTGCATATGTAAGGGGTAACATTCCAAGCTTCACAATCTTAACTCATCTGGCTCTCCAGTAACTGTCCAGAGTCAACACTATTGCTTTGAGCATATGGAGCTACAGAAATGCCCTAGTTTTCTTCCTATTGCTATTATAAACACCAAACACCATGGCCAAAAGCAACTGGGAAGGGAAGGGTTTAATTCACCTTACAGCTCATACTCCATCATCAAGGGAAGTCAGGGCAGAAACTCAAGGCAGGAACCAGGAGACAGGAGATGAAGCAGAGACCATGGAGGAATGCTGCTTGCTGGCTTGCTTGCTACCTTTCTTATACACCCCACAACCACCTTCCCAGAGTTGGTGCCAACCACAGTAGGCTGGGCCCTCCCATATCTATCAATCATTAATCAAGAAAATTCCCCCAAAGTCTTGTCTACAGGCCAATCTGATAAAGGCATTTTCCCAGCTGAAGCTCTCCCTTCCCAAATGACCAAAAACAAACAAACAAACAAACAAAAAACAAATCAGCACAAGAGATTAGTCTTTGAAATGGCAGAACCCCACCTCTAAACAGACTGTCTGACATCACACACAAGATAACTCACTGGACATGTTCTTTCTCCAAGAAAAGCAATGAGGCCCTGGGAAGGAGATCCTTGTCCCTCTCTGTGGGATCTCTATCCCTCTCCTTTCGTTATTAGCGTTGTCACGTCCCCACATTCAACCTCAGATGGAATATGTTAGCAAAAAAAACCTGCACCAACCAAGCAGCAACAGACTTTATTTTTCTTGTCATTTTCCCCTAAAGAGTAAGAGTAGAACCATTATACTCAGAACTTGGTGCTACTGGGAGACAATGGAAACTTTCAGAGGTGGGTCTGCTGGGAGGTCTTTAGGTCCCTGGAGGGCACTCAAGCCCTGCCCCCTTCTTTCTCTTCTGTTTCCCTGCTGTGATGTGGACGGTCTGATCCACTGTCACCATGGTATGTATGCTAGGTAGCCACAAGCCCCAAAGCAATGTGGATAACCAGTGCACTAAAACCTAAAAACCTGTGAGCCCTACAAAACTGTGGGCCTAGCCGGGCGGTGGTGGCGCACGCCTTTAATCCCAGCACTTGGGAGGCAGAGGCAGGCGGATCTTTGTGAGTTCGAGGCCAGCCTGGTCTACAAAGTGAGTCCAGGACAGCCAGAGATATTCAGAGAAACCCTGTCTCGAAAAACCAAAAAAAACAAAACTGTGGGCCAAAATGAACTTTTCTTCTTTATAAGCTGACCATCTTGGGTCTTCATTATGGTGACACAAGACTGACTAAGAAGCCCTTATTAATTAGTTGCAGGGAACCAGCCTTAGTGGAGAACAGCACATTTGGACCTTCTCTTGGATTCAGTCTCGAAGGAGGGCAGAGGGGGACACATCATGGATGAGATAGTGGCTCACACCACAGGCCCCTGCATAATTGTCTCCCAACTGACCAAGGGGGTCAGATTTTTATGCTGTCACGCCAGCCTGTCATTGCATGCAGGCGCCCCATGAAGGGAGCACAGTGAGTGGGCACTTCTTCAGCTGAAGCAAGCACTGAGTCAGGGGAGTCACCTGAAACTGTCAACAGGTATCCACAAAACTTCTAATAATGGGAAGCGTTAGCCTCTGTGCCTGTATGGGATGTCGACTGTGTCATTCTGCTGATTTGGTCCAGGCTAGGTTGATTTCATCCAGAATATGGGTCAGCTTTGTTCTGCTTGGTCTGGTGTTTTGAACAGCAATGCCCTCCCCAATAGGCTCATATGTGTGAATGTTTAGACACCAGGGAGTGACACTATTTAAAAGATTAGAAGGATTATTAGGAGCTGTGACCTTGTTGGAGGAAGTGTGTTACTGGGGGTGGGATTTTTGTTGTTGTTTTCGAGACAGGATTTCTCTGTGTAGCCCTGCCTGTCCTGGACTCACTGGTCTCAGGCTAGTCTTGAACTCACAGAGATCTGCCTGCCTCTGCCTCCAGAGTGCTGGGATTAAAAGTGTGACCCACCATGCCCGGCTTGGGGTGGGATTTTTAAGATTTCAAAGCCCAGAATCTCTCTCTCCCTCTCTCTCTCTCTCTCTCTCTCTCTCTCTCTCTCTCTCTCATGGATCAGGATGTAGCCTTCAGCTACCTCTCCAGCACCTGCCTGCATGCTGCCACACTTCCTACCATGACGATAATGGAGTAAAACCTCTGAAACTGTTAGCAAGCCCCCAATGCTTACTCTTATAATAGCTGTCTTGGTCATGGTGTCTCTTCACAGAAATAGAACAGTGACTAAGACATCTGACAAGGACTCAGGAGAATGGGGCTCACGCCACAAAGTCTCTCACCCTCCAGGAGGCACTGGCTTGTTCACATTCTGGTGGGAAGATTTTTTTAGAGAGAATGAAAAAGCACAAGGCCAGTACTTTTTTTGTTTTGTTTTTGTTTGATTTGGTTTTGGGTTTGGTTTGGTTTGGTTTGTTTGAGAAGGTGTCATCTCACTATGTAGCCCAGCCTATTCCCAAAGTCATGATCTTCCTGCCTCAGCTTCCCAAATTCTGGGATTATAACTGTAACTGCAGGCCACCATTACATCTAGCTGCACAAAACCTTTCCAACCTTCAAGTTGAAATCAGTACATTTCCACTCATTCCTACCACACATTATTGGTCCAAGCAAATCCCAAGTTAGTATGGGAGAAGCTACCAAGTAGCATAGTCAAAGGTAGCCATGTAAGATTGGGGACCATCCTACCACAGTGATGGGACCACAATGAATCCCCAGAAGCTTGTTCTTCTCTTTGTTTGTTTGAATGGTTTGGTTACTGGAAATGTGGCCTTAGCCATAGAGACCTGGCTGGCTTGGATCTTACTATATGAAGCCCAGGATGACCTACAATTTTCCATCCTCCCGCCTTAGCCTCTCAACTGCTGGCATTATGGGGACACAGCATGGCCCCTGGCTTATAAAGTTGAGTAAATATCAATATTCCATGTGAAGGCCTTGGGAGTTATGTGTCTGCTCCTCAGAATAATGGACACAACCCTTAGGGGTGAACCAAAACCTCAAGCTTTTTGTTTGTTTGACTTTGGTTTTTTGAGACTGGGTTTCTCTGTGTAGCCCTGGCTGTCTCCTGGACTCACTCTATAGACCAGGCTGGCCTCGAACTCACAGAGATCCGCCTGCCTCTGCCTCCTGAGTGCTGGGATTAAAGGCGTGCACCACCACACCTTCTGCCATCAAGCTTTTGTTGATTAGTTTTGTGTTGGTTTTTGCCGACAGAGTCTCATTATGTATTCCAAGCTGGGCTCGAACTAGAGATTTCATTGCCTCGACCTCCAGAGTGCTGGATTTATACAGGTATGGGCCACCATGTGTTGCTAGACAACTAGGTCTATTTTGTGCTTGGTCAGAGGTAAGCTTATGTATACAAACCGTTAGCTTCCTACACAATAGCCGTTAAGAATTATGGATGAAATGAATTTAAGTTCAAATTCTGTCCTTTGCTCTTGCTAACATTGTCATCGTGAAAATGTTTGGTGACCTGTCTGAGTCCATTTCCTCATGTTAATGGGTTTTGTCTTTTTGTTTTAGATAGGGTATCATGTAGCCATGTTGGCCTTGAACTCACTCTGTAGTCAAAGACGATCCTGAATTTCTATCTTCTTGATTCTGCCCCTTGAGTGCTTGGGATGACAAGCATGTGCTACCATGTCTGCTTTTTGTCATGCTAAGGATGGGACCCAGGGCTTCACACATATCAAGCAAATGGTCTCCCAACTGAGCTATATCAAAGTCCCTTCTAAGGTTTCAGTGAAGACTAAATGAAATAAAAATGTGCCTTGCATACCATAATCACTTTATTTAAAGATTAGCTGTTATTATTACACAGATCCTAAAGTTTAGTTATTATAATCTTTGTCTGACATGTAAAGATAAACAAGTCAGCACACCTTCTACGTGTCTGTGAGGTCAGGCGTGATGGAGCACGCCTTCAATCCCAGTACTCTGGAGGTAGATTTAGGTGGATCTCTGTGAGCTTGAGGCCAGTCTGTTCTATACAGTGAGTTCTAGGAGAGCCAGGACTCTCAGGGAGCCCAATCCCACGCAATCACAGAGCTCCCCTGTTAGGAGCCTGGGCTCAGACCCCATGCCAATACCTTGCTAGATGTAAGGACTGAATCACCTTGCTTGCCATTCTGCTTTTGTGACCTTAGCCAGGTCGGTTCACGCTGGAAGCTCAGTCAGGCTTCTGCGGAGCCAGATAAGACCAGCAGCTCTGGCCTCACTAGGGAGGGTGCAGAGAGAATGAAACAGTCATTTCCGAGTCCTCAAAAACAGTTCCTTACACATAGGGTGGTCTCTTGGGCCTCACTGCCAGCCCACATGAATTCCACTGGGGACTTGGTCTCTGAAGGAAGATGCAGGAGCATTCTAGAGAATCAGACCTCACTAAACCGACCTGTGTTGCGGCTTATTCATAGGAGAGCCTCTGATAAGCAGGGAGTCCCCAGAGCATGAGGACATTAAACTTGAGCAGGATAAATGCTGGGCAGAGATGAGAAAGAACTTCCTGAAAGTCAGGGTTGCCCAATTAAATTGGAACTAATGATTTAGAGCTGTTGTGTTCCTGGGCTGAACAAGGAGTGACATAATGAGATGCGTTGGGACACTCAGCTGCCCTGGCAAGAGGGCCCTGAGAGACACACATACACACCAGGAGCCAAGTCTGCAATCTGTGACTAAGTGACAAGGGCTAGGGCCAATAGAAACTGTCATGGGTGAGGAAAAGCTGCCCTAGCAATGAACACTATTACAAGGACTAATCTAGAGTCTTAAATTGCCCACTCATATGTGCTTTGGGGACACCCCAGGGCTGCAGGGGTCCCAGAGTCAGCACAGAGCAAAGCACTTGGAGGAAGGGGCCTGAAGGAGGTGATCTCACACGTGTGTCTCCCAGGACAGCCTGGGAAAAACCTTAGGCCAAGTCAGGGGCCCTCTTCAAGGATGTCAGCCAGCCCTCAGATTGTAAGGCCTTCTGGGTCTCCTCCAAAAGAACAGACAATAAGGCTGTCTACAGTACCCCCAAACCAAACCAAATCAGTTGTCATTTCCAGGAAATACCACTAGGGGCAGCAATGGTCCCCTGATGTAATGGGGCCCGAGAAATCCTCAAGCAGCAACAATCTGTAGAGAACACTGTTGATGGGTTTGTTTGTTTGTTTTTTGGGGGGGCTTGTTGTTCTTTTTGTTTTTTTTTTTCCTCTCTGGAAGCAGAGAGAGAGGGTAGGGAGCAACCCGCAGGTGAGGGGCTTGGTATGGTCACCCCCACCAGACTGCTAACCACTTCCTGCGATCCTGAGAAGTAAAGGCCCTACTAAGTCTGGGTGAAAAACTTGCAGCCTTCTCGGGTCAAAAGCAGAAGAAGGCCCCTGTCAGAGAATAGGCCTGGACATCAGACACCCAACTCCAAGGCTAGCCCTGGGGAAACCCCACAGTCATACTGCCTCTAAGGCACTCTGCTCTTCGTTTTTCCTCTGTCACCTGTGCCCGCAGCAGATGCCTCACATTTCCACAGTGCCCAATCTCCTTCAGCACTAGAATAGACAAGCAGGAACAGAGAGGTGACCGTGTAGGCAAGTATCCTCCACATGGAATGCTCTGGGTCTTCCAGCAAGTCAGTTCTGTGCAATTCACCAAATGCTGAGGCCAGGCTAGCCCCAAGCTTTATGCAAGGGGCTATCCCCGTTTTGGGAACATTTAGTGAAGGACTGAGACACACATACAGATAACTGTGGCACTACAATAGGAACCCAGCAGTGCCTTTGAAGAAACACTGTGAGCAGGGCCAGTGTCAGCAGGGAGAGAAGTAAATGCTAGGACTGAGAGAGATTTGAAGGACATGAGAGTGGATGGGGGACATTGCAGGTACCACTGAGGGAAGCTACTTGATCAGAAGCACCAGGAAAGTTGAGGCAGAAGCTGATACACAGGGAGAAGTAGGAGAAAAGTCGAAATTGTAACTGGAGTCCAATGAGAAAGTTCTTGAACGCCGGAAGAAAGAGGGTTTGTCCTCCGAAGCCACCACCACCCAGGGATGGTCAGCATGGAAGGTGGGATGTCCCCAGGGAGCCATCAAAGCAGACTCTCTGGAGTCTTTAGAAAGCGTCCCCTTTCCATATTTTTGTTTTGTTTGTTTAGAGACAAGTCTTATAGAACCCAGGATAATAATGAACCTCTGATACTCCTGCCTCTGCCTCCCCAGTGCCAGAATAAGAGGCATATGCCACCATGCCCAGTGTATACTGGTGCTCGGGAGCCAAACTTAGAGCCTCATGCACCCGTGTGCTTGTTTCCTTTGTATGCTTATGTATATGTGGAGGGCAGAATCTTTCCTTCCATTAAGTAGGTCCTGAGGTTCAAACTCAGGCCTTCAGACCTGTCAAGTGCCTTTGTCTTCCGGGCCATCTTGTTAGCCTCTTTGCTTGTTTTTCTGCCAGGGTCTCACTGTGTGACCCAGGCTGCCTGGGAACACTTGGGCTCACATAGTGCTCCATCCCTCTTCAGCCTCCTAGGAAACTGGGACAAGTATAGTCAGTCCACCACAGTCAGCTCCAGGCATCTTTACAGCAAAGACGTAACGACTTTTACTTTTTTGATTCCTTGAACATCACAGCGTCTTTGTTTATTCTGTTTTAGATGCATCCTCCCTGCAGCCACACCAGTAGCACATTTTGTACTAAACACCGCTATCTCAGCACAGAGCTCAATTCCTCCAGGAAACTTTTCTTGCCTCCCCTATGCAGGAATTGGTCTGATGCATGTTCTTGGCTCCTGGTCCATCATTTCTATGCCTACCTTTATCAATATTCTGTCTACCCATCTGCCTCCCCACAAGTCTGCAATTCCCTTTGAGTCTGGCATTCTCCCATTTATCCCTAGATTCATTAGACCTTGCATGAGTGGACAGGAGGAAGGAAGCCAGGGAGAACAGGCACCAAATGCTGATATAAGGCAAGGGCTACAGCTTGACTTGGTGGCCTGGATGCCTTGTATACATTGTCTTCCGTGATCTGCTAGAACCTCCTCAAGACCCCAGTCTGTTCCCTACTCTTCAGAGAAGACATATGCTCCCATTGACTGCCTCCTGTTCCTAGTAACTTCTAGCACCTCATTGACCCAGGTGGCCTGCCTCTCCCCCAGAGATGTGGACTGGTATGACTCAAGGCTCAAATCCATCTTCTAGGCCTTCCTGCTTCTGGGAGCTTTATCCCAACCCCCACAAGATCTACTACCAGGCCAAAAAGTTACCTTTAGGACAGAGCCTTTTGATTCTCCAAGACCGAATCCTAAAAGGACACTCATCAGCTGTGGGGACAAGCTGGGGGCCTGATGAAGAACATCCAACCCGAAGAAGAAACTGAGGCATGGTAAAGGAATGTGAGCCATGTAATGGAGACCAAGAACTTCTAAGGAAGCTGAAAAGGAAAAGAGCATCCAGGAGGTCCCCTAGTTTCAGACCAGTAACTCCCAGCCCCTTCCAGTAGAGCCCAGTCTCTGGCATCCTAATCTTTAACTGACTGAGGAAACTATTTAGTTCCTCGGCAGTGTTTCCTTTTTAGGAAGTCTGTCCTCCACAGCCCAGAAGAACTTGCAGGAAGGGGCAGTAGCAGGAAGGACAGCCATGGGCTAGAGAGGTGGCTCAGCAGTTAAGAGCACTGTCTGCTCTTCCAGAGGTCCTGAGTTCAATTCCCAGCAACCAGATCAGTGGCTCACAACCATCTATAATGAGATCTGATGCCCTTCCCTGCTATGCAGATGTACATGCAAATAGAGGGCTCATGTACATAAAATAAGTAAATAATTCTTTTTTAAAAAAAGCAAAAACAAAACAACAACAAAAAGAATTTTTTTTTCTTTTTAAAGAAAGGACAGCCAGACAGAGGCGGAATAAAAGGAATGGAGCAAGAGAGCCTGAGAGTCCACCTGCCCACACATCTGTGGCTGGCCACACCTCTGTCTTTAGCTGTGTGTGAGCCTCTTTTCCAAGGGAGGCTGGATACAGGCCCTGGGGCACCGGTAGGCGGAGGTGGGACCTCAGCCTTGAGGGAAGCTGATGGGTTTAACTCTCCCTAGGTCTATGGCAGGCATCACTGGCTCACCCCAGGGTGATGTAAGTCCAGGATTATCTTTGGTGGCCTCTCAATTCCAATGTCTCTCTTATTCCTCCTCCCACCTCCATCTGGGAAACAGTGGGAGGAGAAACTAGGAACTCTCAGCACCAACTGTCTCTGGGGTGTCATTTAATATGGCCAGTAATCACCACCAACAGGTTCATTAACTCTCTCCCTCATGGCTACTCTTGCCATCCCTGGATACCCCCTCACCCCCACAGTGTGAATGCTAGGATCAGGCAAATACTAGTTCCTTGGCAGCACAATTCTATTCTCATCCAACCCCTTCCCCACCCCGGTACACACAACTGGAAGGCAGCGGGGAACCAGAAGTCCAGAGGGCTCCTCTGCAACACTAAAACATCTCAAGATCATAATCTGAAAAAGGACACTGGAGGGCAAATTTATGGCTGAGAACAGGAACACATATTCAGATATGTAAAGAGGTAAAGATACCTCTCCAGACCAAAGGGAGCTATGAGAGAAGGTGAGAATTAGAGCATTTTTGCTCAAAACACAGGAGATGACTTCTGAAAGGGTTTGTGTGTGTGTGTGTGTGTGTGTGTGTGTGTGTGTGTGTGTGTGTGTATTTCGGGATGCTTTGTGTGGTAAGAGGTTGTATCAGATCCCAGTCCAGATCCCAAATGGGCCTCAGACCTGCCCATGCCCCCTCAAGGGTCTTCCACCTCTGGATCACATCTCCATAGGATGACTCTTATTTCAAGCATCTAGTGCTTCCCTCAGACCGGGTGGCATGACTTGAGAACGTGAAAAAAAAAAAAAAAGCCTTTCACATCATGCCCAACCAGTGCAGTTCCACTTTTGAGAAACTGTTCAGTCTGTGTAACCCTTAGGAAGTTCACACTGGCCCATGTGCGGTGTTGGGAGAGGTTCCCTCACCTGGTATGGCCCCTCCCATTAGGTAATGGGAGTAGTGTTGGGTGTGGGCTCAAACCTGGTCTCTGACCCCTCCCTGAACCAAATGCAAAGTCTACAGAACCTTCCACCCAGTTGCCAGGGCAGGCCAGCAGGTCTATTGGAGATAAGGACTACACTTTGGACTCCGTGACCAGAGGACAGCGAATGTGCGGAGAATCCCTGAGCTTACACCCTTCCTGATGTGTGGCTGGCTCCCTTTCAGGTTAACGGTCTAGGACAGGCAAGAGGGACAGGGGTGCAAAGGAGGGAGGGGTATCTGCCACAACTCACTTGGTCATTACCCTCACCGCCTCCGCCTAGCGGCGCCCAACCTTTCATTTACCCCTCATTACCCTGGCGCCTGGCAGGGGTCTGGCCGGGAACGGAGGGCGCTGGTGGCCGGCGGGTGGCACAGGTTCCAGCCCCTCGCCCTGACAAGGTACCAGATGACTGTTTAGTTCAGGTGCAAAAGAAAGGAGAAGTGAACGCTCCTGGTCAGGGTGGCTGGTTGGTTGTGTACAGGAGTCAGGCTCCTAGTCTCCCCGGCCCGGGTGACCGCGACCGCGACGCTGCGCGGCCCGCAGGGAGGAGGAGGTGCCATCCCGCGTCCCGCCCCTCTGCCTCCACCTCCACCTCCCTTCCCGGCCCCGTGCTGCCAGGTCCCGCGGTCCGCTCGGTCTCAGTCCCAGGCTGAGACAGAGGGGCTGCCGTCGCCGAGGAAGCTGACAAAGACCCCGACTCCCACCGGCCCCAGCGGGCATCAAGGACAGCGGAAGCCGGGACACCTGCGCTCACAGGTGAGTACTTGGGAGGGCGAGTGCCGGGCGGGCGGGGAACCGGGAACCTGGGATAGGGTCGCAGGGCCCCAGAGGGAGGAAGGGAGGAGGCAGGGAAAGAGGGAGGAAGAAAAGCTGGGGCTGGGAAAGGATGGAGATTGTGGAAGTGGGGAGGGATAGTAAGGGGCGGCGGGGGTGGGGGTGGGGGCTGCCCTCAGGGGCTGGACTGTTAGCCCGAGGCGGGAGACATATGAGCAATCTCCTCTGCGCATAATAGAAAGGGGAGAGGAATGAAGGGGCCTAGGGCCCCGGTGGTGGGAAACCAGCACCTGTATAGTATTCTTGAGCCCAACTCCCATTAAGGGCCTCTCCTCTCCAGGCCCTGGCTACTGGAAGGGATGGGTCTTCCATCCAGGTTTAGGAAGGAGGGGTGGAATCCTGCATCTGACTTCCAGCTCCACGGTGGTGTCCTCAGAGTCTGGGAAAGACTGAACTTAGTGGGAGACCAGAACGTTGCTTCAGCTAGGCTCATCTCTAAAGACCCTGTCTGACAGTTCTCCCAACTTCACCAGCTTGTGAGTGGCCGTGGGGGTCCAGGTAAGGGACATGCAGACTTTTCAGTAAAGGAACAGAAAATACGTATTGTAGCTTCTCTGGCTATTGAGTCTCAGTTGCAACTAACAGAAAAGCAGCTGCGGATAGCAAACCAACCAGTAAACGTGGCTGGCTGTGTTGAAATAAAACTAGGTGTAACTCACGGAGTTGCGAGAATTGTGTGACAGACTGAAAGACCCTTTCCCCTCTGTACCAGTAACTCAGATATGCCTTCTGATCCCTCCTCTGTGGGATTGTCTCCCAAACATTAGTTTTCTTTTTACTTTTTTCTACTATTTAAAAATGTGAAAGTTGCCATGCACGATGGAGGAGGTCAGTGATCACAGCATTCTAAAAGCTGAGGCATAGCAGTCCAGCCTTGGAAGGCAGCCTAGCCTGGGTTACACTGTGCGTTCCTTCCAGGTCAGCCTGGCTTACATTATGAGACCCTCGTGTCGTGTCTCAAATCAGGAAAGAAAATAAAAGCCATTCTTAGCCCATAGTCTGTTCCGACATGGTGGGACCCACTGGGCCGTTTCTAGTCAGCCTTACCTCTCCCAGTCCATGGAAGACGCAGTCCATGGAAGATGTGTAGTGTTGCCAAAGGTAACACAGGAAAGGAAACATGTATCTAGGTACAAGAGGACACCTTCTGCCTGGAGCAATTCAGAGTACTACAGATTTTCTGTGACCCTTGCTCCCAGCTGCTCTTGAGATTACAGCATCCAGGCTGGAGAGATGCTCTGCAGTTAAGAGATTACAGCGTCCTTTGAGGCCAAAGTGGGAACATTTCCCAAAATGTAAAGCAGATGGTCCTACCCAGCATGCACTTGGACCTACCCTCCCCCTACCAACTTATAGATAACAGACACCCCACCTCCCCTCAAGTGATCACCAGCTGACCCCCTTCTGCCCCACTCTGTCCTCTTGTCTTCTCTTGTTCTCTGACCTGTGGAGACACCCCTCACTAACCCAGCCTCGGCTTTCTGTCTTGCAGAAAAGGGGACCCCCTTTCTCCTGGACATTGGAGCTATGATCCTTTGGGGGTAACCCAGGAGAGAAGCAATGCAAGCCTTTGGTCCTCCAAATGAGGGCCCCCTCCAAGGCCTGGTTGCTTCCCGGATTGAGACTTATGGGGGCCGTCATCCAACCTCTGCCCAGAACTCTGCTAGAAATATCTATCCCAGAGGAGGCCCTGTATCGGTGAGTCCGCCTGTGTCCAGAAGGTGACCAGGGTGGGGCAGGAGGGAGGACACCAAGGCTTTGAAGTATGTCCCCTTATAGTTTCATATGCAGCTCTATTCTTGTCCTTTAACCTCCTCTGCTTTCTGGGGTTGCTGGGGAGAGGGGGGCAGTGCCTGGGCCAGGATCCCAGGATTTCACACCCAGCCTCAGACAACAGAGTGGGAGAGGCAGGCAGCTCGGCGGAGCCACACCCACAGAGGAGGGATTGGAAGGCATTTCTGGGTTACCAACAGTACAGTGGGGAAAGGGATCTTTCAGTGTCTACTTGTGAGGAGTTGGGAGGAGTCAAAAGTTCCCTGAGTCAGGACTGAAGAAGAGCAAAGGTTCAGGGTGCCCCTGTTCTCACAGGGGAGGAGGGAGTGGAGGGAACTGTCTTGGTCCGGCCCCTGGCTCCACCTGCCTGGCCCACCTCCAAGCCTAGTAGAGGAAAGGGGTGTGGAAGTCAGGGGTCAGACTGCTCTGGCCTCAGTGTTTCCTTAAGAACAGTTCCACTTCTGGCTGGGGGTGTTCCCTGCCTCCCTGGAGGATTCCACCCCTGGAGAAGGAGACTCTCACAGGTGGGAAGGGACACTAGGAAGTATGTGGGGCAATTCAGGCCAAGGCAGACAAGGAATGTGACCAGGCCTGCCTTGGGAGGAGATTTGTGGCTTCAACCTCTAACACAGAAGGACAGCAACTCCCAGTGGCCCAGGACAACAGCTGCAGCCCCTAGGGAGGGAGGAGGCTACACCTTTGTGAGCTCTCATTCCCACATGTGAGGAAGGCTAGCTGCCCTTAAGGGGATGAACTCAGAACATAGCATGTATCCCTCACTGTTCCTGTAAACCCTTGGCACACAGGGCATATGTATGGCTGGGCAGAACCTGGGTACCCACTGCAGAGCCCAGGCATGTGTGTGCCTGTATACCTGCTCTGCCAGAGGCCTCAGCTTCTACCTCCAGGCTCCCTCAGGAACCACCAGGCAGGCACGGCCCTACCCAGCTGAACTTGGCCTCCCTGACAGCAGCCACGCACACCAAACTGGTTTGATGAGAGCAGTGGGCCAGCCCAACTTGCAGGAGTGAGGGATAACGTCCAGAACCAAGCTCTGCCCCTACCACCTCTGCAGTATTTCTGGCACTCCCAGAACTTACCTTGTCTTTTCTTCCCCCAGGACCCTAGTCACCGACACCTCTCGAACTATGTCCCCTTTGCCAAGGGCTCTGGCCAGGCCAGAGGCCTGTCTCCTCTGAAGCTTCGGGAACCAGAGCCAGAGAAGAGGCATGGAGGCCATTTTGCAGTTGGCCCACCTCACTCCCCCAAACTCAAGGTAAGGATTCCCTTGACTTCTGACCCATGCTCACAGCCCCAGCCATGATGGCCTCTGGAGCCAGCCAAACCCAGAGACACCATGAACTGAACACTGTCAGGGAGACTTTGACTGCAAGCACCTTCAGGAAGTCAGACAGGCATTGAAACTATTAGCACTAAACTCCCTGCTTTGGGAACTGGAGAGATAGCTCAGCGGTTAGGGGCACTGGTTGCTCTTCCAGAGGACCTAGGTTCAATTTCGAACACCTACAAGGCAGCTCACAACTGTCTATAACCCCAGCTCTACAGGACTTGACATCCCTCACACAGACATACATGCAGGAAAAACACCAATGAACATAAAATAAAAATAAATAAACTTGAAGCTTTTGGAAATCACCAAGTAATTTGTGAGGCAGAGATAATCCCACTCTCCCCAGCATCCTTCATCCTAGCTGTGAGCCCTGTCAACACTTCCTCCTTTGTCAAAGCAAGGGTAGAGTGAGCCTTAGAATTATTTTCCCCACATTATTTGGCACCAAAAACAGCTATAAATTTTAAGGCATGATGCTTCATAAGTATCTCCACTTTGAGCCAAGCAGGATGATGCACATTTAGAGTCTCAGCACACGGGAGGCTCAAGCAGGAGGACTGCAAATTCAAGGTTAGCCTGAGCTGTATAGTAAGTCCCCAACTAAAAGCAAACAAAAAATGTGTCCATTTTATGTCATTATGTTACCTGAGACCATGCTTTCTTTTTTGTTTTTGGTTTTTTGGTTATTGGTTGTTGTTGTTTTTGGTGTCTTTGGGGTTTTTTTGTTTTGTTTTGTTTTTTTGAGACAGGGTTTCTCTATGTAGCCTTGGCTGTCCCGGAACTTCCTATGTAGACCAGGCTGGCCTCAGACTCACAGGGATCCGCCTGCCTCTGCCTCCTGAGTGCTGGGATTAAAGGAATGCACCAACACACTGTGAGACTATGCTTTCTTTTTTTTTTTTTTTTGGTTTTTCGAGACAGGGTTTCTCTGAATATCTCTGGCTGTCCTGGACTCGCTTTGTAGACCAGGCTGGCCTCGAACTCACAAAGATCCGCCTGCCTCTGCCTCCCAAGTGCTGGGATTAAAGGCGTGCGCCACCACCGCCCGGGGAGACTATGCTTTCTTAAGTCTAGTCCTGGTCCTTACTTCAAAGCCCCTCAGTCTAGGGTGTATGTCTCAGTGGTAGAGGGCTTTCCCAGCATGCAGAAGGCCCTGGGTTCAATTTACAGCACAGACAAAAACTGAGTCTTTCTCCTTTTTCTTTTCTTTTCTTCTTCTTTTTTTCTTTTAAATCAATTTTTAAAGACCATTCTGAAAAGCCCAGATCTGCCCCTCACCCCTATTCTTTTTTTTTTCTTTTTCTTTTTCCTTTTTTTTTTTTTTTTTTTTTTTTGGTTTTTTTTGAGACAGGGCTTCTCTGTATAGCTCTGGCTGTCCTGGAACTCATTCTGTAGACCAGGCTAGCTTTGAACTCACAGAGATCCACCTGCCTCTGTCTCCCAAGTATGGGATTAAAGGTGTGTGCCACCATACCTGGCCAGGAAACTTCTGGAAGGAGTCATCTAGTTAGGGAGGTCCCCTGCAGATCCTCTACCCAAGGATCTTTCTGCAAACAAAAGTGTAACTTCATTTCCTGGGCACCAGATGTTGAGGACATGTCAGGCTGACCATCTTGTCTGCTCTCCCAGGAAGTCACCAGGGCCCATGAGCTGGAGGTGAGACTGCATACATTCAGCATGTTTGGGATGCCCCGCCTGCCACCTGAGGACCGGAGACGCTGGGAGATAGGAGAGGGAGGTGACAGTGCCCTAACCATAGAAAAGTCCTGGAAGGAGCTGGTGCCTGGACACAAGGTGGGCTTGAAATGGTGTATGTCCCCATACTACGCCAGACCACGGTCCACACATGCATACATGTATCTTCAGATCCCCCCCCCCACTTCCAAGCATGCATACATGTATCTCACTTCTGCCCTCAAAAAGGCAAAGGCCTTGGGGTATGGCAAGTAGAGGGGAAAACTTCTAGAGATCTTGTTCCAATCCCAGCTCTGCCACCAACTAGTGAAACCTTGGTTATGACAGAGGAGCTCTCTGAGCCTCACTTGATTCATCTGGAAAATGGAGGTGATGCCACTGACTAACCAGAGGACTGGCGAGGATTAAAAGGTCCCCTGTAGAGGGACTAGAGCCCATGGCACAGATCTAGCACTTAACAAATGGCACCTACTCTCAATTCCCCAAGTGAGCCAGCACTGTCCCCCTCAGGAGATGAACCGCGAGCTTTGCCACCAGCAGGAAGCACTGTGGGAGCTCCTGACCACTGAGCTGATCTACTTGAGAAAGCTCAAGATCATGACTGATGTGAGCTGCCCTTAACCCCATCTCCTCCCTACCCGGGATACTTAGTATTATCTCCATTCTCCCAGAGCAGAGGGCTGGGATGAGGGCTAGGAGGCAGGGATCCAAGCCATGTTTTCAAATCTGTTCAGGGTCATGGGAGAGAAGACTGACAATGGTGGGGGTGGGGAGATGCTGGAGGAGGGAGATCAGGTGCTGAGCCCCTGTCGTCCTCCCTGCCTCTAGCTCCTGGCAGCTGGTCTGCTGAATTTGCAGCGTGTGGGGCTGCTGACTGAGGTGAGTGGAAGCACAGTAGGGGACAGGCTACAGGGAGCCAGCAGGCTGCACATTCTGAATTCCCACAGTCCCCTTTTCTGGGACACCCCTGATTTCCCTACACTTCACATTTGCATTAGATCCTCAGTAGGCCACCAGCCCCTAGCTCCCCTGGTGCTGCAGGGGTCGAGGGACTCGCTAGGGTCTTCTAGGCCACTCTCAGGCTCGTCCCTTTCTGCCCAGTCCCGATACCGAGGCTGAAAGTCCTTATCTGCCCCTTCCTGACTGTGGCCTGACAAACTACTGAGTTTTGCTCACTCCCCCAGGTGTCAGCTGAGATGCTGTTTGGAAACGTACCTAACTTGATTAGAGCCCACCGGAGCTTTTGGGAGGAGGTGCTGCAGCCCATCCTAGAGGACACGCGTACCTCTGGCCAGCCTCTTGACCCTGTCAGCTTACAAAATGGCTTCCTAACAGTGAGTCTGGGGAGACCCAAAAAAGAGCAGGATAAGAACAACCCAAAAGGATTCACAGGACACAGCCCAAACTCTAAATATAACCCCCTCTCCTTCTCTCTGTTCCACAAGTGTGACCTGTCCCAAAGGCTCTTTGGTCTTCTACCTATCCCAAAGGATCTTTGGTCTTCTTGAGACCCTTATGAAATGAAACCATGCCTACCTTGGAGGCATGGGAGGGAGGTGTTCTCATCAGCTATACAATTTATATTTGTTTTCCTTTTTTTAACTTTTATTTATTTACTTATTTATTTTGGTTTTTTGAAACAAGTTCTCCTATGTAGTCCTGGCTGTCCTAGAACTCATTCTGTAGACCAGGTTGGTCTCGAACTCATAGAGATCCACCTGCCTCTACCTCCTGAGTGCTGGGATTAAAGGCGTGCATCACCTCCACCTGGCTCTTTTTTTTTTTTTTTTTTTAAGACAGGCCCAGAGTAGCCTCAGATTCAAGCTCTTCCTGCTTTCGCTTCCCACGTGCTGTAATAACAAGTGTGCACCACTTGGCAGCTCTAAAGTAGTAATTATTTCTTTGAGACTCATCAGCAAACAGCTACGTGCTAGAAGGCGGTCTAAAGGGCTACAGAGGTAGCTGAGGCTGAGAACACTTGCTGCTCTTGCAGAGGACCTGTGTTTGCTTCCCAGCACCTCCATGGTAGCTCACAACCATCTCTAACTGGTTCAAGGGGAACTGACCTCTAAGAGAATCAGGCATCCACATAGTACACATGCACCCATGCAGACACTCATATACCTAAAATAAAATAATAAATCTTTCTATTTTAATGTTCCTTAAAGAATGATGCCTAAGTAAGAAGATCCTGGGAGGGCTTAGTTGGGGAGAGGGGATTGGTAAAAGGCCACAGGGGCACTGAGTGTGAGAAAGAGAGTTGGTCTGGGGGCCTGGAGTTAGACTTTCTTTCATAGTGTTCCTGGGCTAATAGGAAAGGTTGGGATGGGGTACAAAGCTTGGGGGCAGTTTCTGAGAGTCTTTGGTAACCCTTCCTTCAGAGCTGGGCTTCTGGGCAACTTTCAGGTCATAGAAACAGGAGCCCCAGTGTCCTGAATTATTGATGGTGGAAGAGTGAGTCCAGAGAAGCAGACACAGCCAGTTGCTACGGGCCGAATGAACTCCAGGGGCAGCCAGGGTCTGCCTCTCAGGGTGTCTGTTCCTCTCTGGAGCACAGAATGAGGGGCCTGGCTGTGGGAGATGTCCTGGGAGGTGGAAGCTGGCAGGGCCTTCACTGAGAGGCTGTGTGAGGTTCTCTCCTCAGTCCACAGCCATGTTCTGCAGCTGGAGTGTAATCCTGCCCCTCTCCTACTGCCTTATATTTGTTCCTCCAGTTTGGCCAGCGGTTCCAGCCTTATGTCCAGTATTGCCTGAGAGTAAAGCAGACCATGGCTTACGCCCGGGAGCAGCAAGACACAAACCCTCTGTTCCACACTTTCGTACAGGTCGGGTGCCATGAAGCATAGGGGCTGGAGGGGCGCAGTCACACAGCAGGTCATGCTAGGCTTCAGTTGGCTGCAAGGCTGAGGCGGTCCCGGAGGGGAAGGTGGGAGGGGCCCTGCAGACTCCTGAGTTCCACCCACCTCCCCTGCAGTGGTGTGAGAAACACAAGCGCTCAGGAAGACAGACGCTGGGTGACTTGCTCATCAAGCCTCACCAGCGCATCACCAAGTATCCACTGTTGCTGCAGGCTGTGCTCAAGAGAAGCCCTGAGCCCCTAGCCCAAGAGGCCCTGAATGCCATGGTAGGTACTCACGTGGAGCTAGGGCCTTCGTGTGGTGGGGACTGGTGGGTGAGGGGTGAGAACCCATCTCTAGAGATTCCTGAAGGTCTCATTCCTTACACTAGACCTAGTTTAGAGTGTTGTGGCTGCCACTGGGTGGGCAAGCTGGACTCAACTGTACCTCCTTCTGCTTGTCACACCCCAAGATTGCAGCTGTGGAGTCCTTTCTGCGACACATAAATGGACAGGTCCGCCAGGGTGAAGAACAGGAAAGCTTGGTGGCTGCAACCCAGCGCATAGGACCCTATGAGGTGCTAGAGCCCTCCAGTGAAGAGGTGGAAAAGGTGAAGAAACAGGCTCCAGAAATACCAGGGCCCGGGGACAGCAGGTGAAGGAGAAGCCTTGGCAGGGACAGGACAGAAGCCAGCACACTCTACTTGTGTGTCACCGCTGGGTGTGCCCATCATTTCTTCCTGTGGGAGGAGCCCAAAGGGTGGATGAGAAGAGTAAAGGGGGACATTGGGGTGTTTGCTGAGGCTCCAGGTACTTAAAAGATAGGCTGGTGGCAGCATAAGGAGCTGCCATGGGTTGGGATGGAGCAGCATGACGCCCTGATCACCCACCTGCTTCCCGTCTGTTCCCTTAGAGCCTGCGTCCATTTTCCACCCTGGATCTAATGACTCCTATACTAGGGGTTGCCCCTGAGCACACCAGGCAGCTACTGCTGGAAGGACCAGTACGAGTGAAGGAAGGCCGAGAAGGGAAGGTGAGGGTCCTGTACACAGAGGTGGAAGAGAAGAAGGGAGATACAGAAAGACTCGGGGTGCGAGACAAACAAACTAGAAATAAGACTGAAGGAGATGGCTTGATGAGCAAATGTGTTCTTCAAGCATGAGGACCTGGGATAGAAAGAGAGATGGCTCAGCAGTTAAGGGCACTTGTTATTCTTGCAGAGGACCCAGGTTCAGTTCCCAGCACTCACATGGCAGTTCACACTGTCTGTAACTCCAACTTAAGGATCCGACATCTCTTCTGGCTTCCTCAGGCACTGCATACATGTGGTACACAGACACATGCATGACAGAAAAACATCCTTACACATAAAAATAAATAGATCTTTAAAGGAAAAACAAAAGGCCACAGTTTACCAAACTGGCCCCAAACATTAAAAAAAAAGAAACCAAACAAAAAAGACCCATGAGAACTAAATTTGAATCCTCAACACCTACATAAAAAACTGAGCCTAGAGGCTAGAGAGGTCACTCAGCAGTTAAGAGCGCTTGCTGATCTTGTAGAAGACCCAAGTTTATTTCTTAGCAGCCACTATCAGGTGGCTCAAATATTACCTGTAACTCTAGCTCCAGAGGAAGAGCTAAAACTCTCTTCTGGCCCCCTTGGCCACTTCCAGTTGCATGTATATACCACAACACAGACACACGTCACTAAAATAAAATAAATATTTAAACAAGAAGAAAAAAGCTGGACATGGCTGCCTGTATCTGTAGCCCCAGGATTACTGAGTACAGACAAGTAGATCCCAAGAGTTCCCTGACCAGTCAACCTGACCTCAAGGCAATAAAGTAGAAAGTGATAGACCAAGACCTACCCAGCGTCCTGCTCTCTCCCACACATGGGCATGCTGGAGCAAACACCCACTCAGTCAGGTACATATACCGCACACACAATACACAACAAACACAAGTTAGCAATGGAAGAAAGTGTGGTGGGCTGGGCAAGAGGACACGGTGGTCTACAAAAGGGAGTCCAGGATGGCCAGGGCTGTTACACACAGAGAAACCCTGTTTTGGAAAAAAAAAAAAAAATCAAGAGATAGGTCCAAGTTGATGCCCTTCCAGCTGAGCACTCCACGGTTCTACCCTCGCCCTTATGATCACAGGCATGAACCAGTAAGCTAGGATCCCAGCCAAGTCCTCCCCTGGCTCTGGCTGATCCTGCCTCTTTCTCCTGCACCCCTACCTACCTGCAGATGGATGTATACCTGTTCCTCTTCTCTGATGTGCTCCTGGTAACCAAGCCTCAACGCAAGGCAGACAGAGCCAAGGTCATCCGCCCCCCCTCTCATGCTGGAGAGACTTCTGTGCCAACCCCTGCGAGATCCCCGTATGTCTCTTCTCCAGAGGAGGAAGGGTCGGGATTGGGGTCAGATTAGGCCCAGCCCTTAAAGCAGAGCTTCTTCTCCGTGCAGACAGCTTCCTGCTGATCTACCTCACTGAATTCCAGTGCGTCTCCAGTGCCCTCACTGTACACTGTCCCGGTTCAACAGAGCGTGCACGGTGGCTGGAGAGGACCCAGCAGGCTCAGGTAGGTGGCAGTTAGGCTTGGAGAAGGGTGAGCATGCACCCCTGGAGCTGAGGGCTAGCATCACAGATGGGTGAAGGAGGGCAGAGAGCCGGGGCTAGGCACAGGTGCAGACCTGACCATCAGCACGTCGGGTGCCTTCCAGAGGAGGACAGAGTCTAAGAAAGCCTGAGACCAGCCAGCTATTGAGACGGCCCAAGATGTGGCACATCCTAATGATTTGCTCACACTGAAACAGTGAATTTCTAAACTTTTATCTTCTGTTCAGATGCCCATGGGGCGCTTTCTGGGGAAAGGCAGTGGGGCCAGGTGCCAGGGAATCAGAAAAGAATGAAAGCATCATTCCAACCCTCCAGGAATCTGTGCTGCAGCTCGTTAGAGTAATCAGAGTACAGATAACAGAAGCAAGTATGCAGAAGACAGCAACAGAGACTGAGCGGTGGCGGTGCCTTCTGTCTGCAGGAAAAGCAATGGTGCTGAAGGAGATTAGGGGGAGAAGCCATGTGCCAGAGCTGACAATGGGACACTGGGGAAGACACAGAGTATGTCAGGGAAACAGAGCAGGAAAATGGGAATTCCAAATACAAAAATGCAGAAATAGGAAGCAGTTACATGTGTTGAGAGAACCACTGAGCTGGGAGGATATGAAGTTGGCCCCATCTCTCATTTTATAGGCAGGAAATAGGCGTGGCTAAAGGTCATACAAACATCTAGAGTTCAGTCGGGACCATGTCCTTTTACCGGGTCCACCACACTTTCTCCCATTGCCACTGTGTGTGTGTGTGTGTGTGTGTGTGTGTGTGTGTGTGTGTGTGTGT
>CAJQZJ010031585.1:2939290-2964381 GCA_907164525.1 Lophiomys imhausi
CAGTGTAAGAAATTCATCCAGGAAGATACAGCTGCTTGTCAGCAAGATTTTAGAGAAAAGAGTTCACCACTAGACCCACTTAGCTAATATGAGACAAGCTGCTTGATGTGAGTTCGAACCAGGTGCTGTGGACAGACTAGCTCAGAGGCAGCCCAAGACCTTTTTTATTTGTTTGTTTGTTTTTGAGGCGTGTAGCTCAGGCTGACTTCCAACTCCCAGCATTTCTACTGAGGAACCATACCCAGCCTACCCCAGGGCCCTTTTCCTTTTTAAATATGGGATGCTTCATAAATGTCATGACCTTACACAGGAACTATGGTAATCTCTGCATCATTCCAATTTCAGCATAGGTGCTGTATAAAAGAAGTGAGTAGCCAAGATCTTTTATAGAGCACAATTTTAGCCTGTGAGGTGGGGGAAACAACCACTGTCATGTAAGGAGATGGGACAGTAAGTTGGGAGGAGGAAACATTTCTGAATGGAGTAATAGGGGAGACTTCCTAGCCTTGAATTTGAGCCTCAGTGTCTGAGTCAGACTTTCTGCTATTAACTTTAGGACTTCGGAGTTCACCATCATCCCTCGACTGGTGGTGACTGAAGATACAGATGAAGATGTGCCCTCCATGGCTGATGATACCTCAGACTCTGGCTATGGCACATTGATTCCAAGCTCCTCTAAGAACTCTTATTCCCCCCTGAACAGGCTTCGGGCCAAGGCTCTCCGTAGAGACCCTCGTCTCACCTTCTCCACCCTGGAACTCAGAGCCATTCCTTTGCGCCCCCAGCCTCCTGATCCCCAAGCTCCCCAGCGACGAAGTGCCCCAGAATTTCCAGAAGGGATCCTAAGAGGAGGCAGTCTCCCCAGGAGAGCCCCACCGACCTGGTCAGAAGAGGAAGATGAGACCCAGACACCAGGGAATGTGGTGGTAGAAACCCTAAACAGGGCACAACGTCGGAGCCCGCTCCCCCACTCTCCCACTCACACTGACTCCTCCGGGGAAAGCCCCTGGGAGTCCTCAGATGAAGATGAGGGTTCTTTATCCCCTGGACTCCGCCCCCGCCGGGCTGAGGACATGCTCAGGGAGATTCGGGAGGAGCTGGCCAGCCAAAGGATTGAGGGAGCCTCTGAACCTAGGGATGGCAAGCCCCGGAGGCTGACTCGAGCGCAGCTGCAGAGAATGAGGGGACTCCACATCATACAGCTGGACACACCCCTGTCCACATCGTAAGTGCAGAAAGTACTACGGGACAGAAAGGCAGTATGGAGTGAGGGGCGGTTCTAAGAGGTAGGCTGTGCAGGGCACAGACCAACACAGGAATGGGTACTCAGCCTTACTCAGCCCACCCCCCATTGCTTGACCTTGACCTAATGCATTTGTCTCCATCCTCTACAGAGAAGTGTGAGGACTGAGGCCCTTTGGTACATCTCCTAGAGGAACTGTCTCCCCAAGAGTGCTGGTCACCACCCTCCCCCTGGACTCTACCTCAAGGATTCAGTTCAAACCAAGCCTGACCCAGGCACCCGCCTCCGCTCTGAGGACTCTGGAAGTCACGAACTGTACATTTGGGTCTCACAGACACACCCCTGAGCCCCACATAAAACTGCCCGGAAACACGGCTGTTTGGTTAGCACTGGATGAGAGTGGGAAGAGGGAAGCAAGGGTGCTCACAGGGTCAAGATGTAGTCTACTCTGTTAGCTGGCAGGATGTCTGGACTGTCCATGCCACTCTCCAGGTTTGCCCAGCCTCTCCTATCTACAGACGACTCTTTGCAGCGTCAGAAGTCATTTGTAGACTTTTAGTGTATTTACAAGAGTCCACGGCTCCAGCTTGACTCCATTGTTCTGTGCTTGTGGCTACCTTTAGACAGTTCAGCTGTTCATCCGGGAAGGGAACAAAGGGAGGCCGTTTCCATTAGTGTGATATAATTGATACAAAGGTTGCTTATCTACTGTGAAAAAAGACCCAGAAACCAACTGGGGAGGCCCTGAAAAGCCTTGCTTGGGCCCTGTGCATCCCAAGTGGCCATGGGATATAGTGTCCCTTTTCCTTACATCAATCATCTGTTCTGGTTTTTGGCACCCTCAGCTGGCAGGGGCAGACACAAGGCAGGCACATCTCGCTACCATGCACAAGTGGCTGGCTCTGGGACAGTCCTCAGCAGCTGAGAAAAGCTATGTACACCGAGTGGGTAGCACCAAGGAAGTGGCTGCCAGCTTGAGCCTGCCCCTTCGAGGTCCTGCCCCGGAAAGCAGGGCATCTTTCAGGACTGTCCTTCAGGTCCCGCCCCTGAGACGGGGGTGTGGCCTCATCGCGGGAGGCAGTGGCTTCCCAGCGAATCCAGGATGTTCTCCAGGCAACCAGCCAGTTCCATGTCGCGAAGCACGCGGCCCAGTACGTCCAGCGTGGCCTCGTGTCGCGGTGTGCGCCGCCGCCAGGCTTCCAGCATGCTGTACTGAGCCTCGCGCAGGCAGCGAACGTTCTGCAGCTCCAGCCGCTCGATCTCGTACTCACTCAGCCCCAGGAGCCGCACAAACTCCTTCCAGCGCGTAGGAGGCACGCCATCCACAACCGCATATAGCGTGGAAGGGTCTGCAGCTGGGGACAAGGACCGTGAGCCTCCAGTCCTGCCCTCTCGCCCTCCGCCCTGCCTGACTCCCTCCAAGAGTAATCACCCAGCGGGGAACCCAAACTCACTGTCAGGACGCTGCGGATGGGCGGAGTCTTCCCATTTCTGAACAGGGGTGGGGACCGGCACCCGTGTGAGGGATGGGTAGAGGAGAGGGTCAGCACCCTGGGTTGGGACCACCTCCTTTACAGGTGACATGACACTGAAGTTCGGCCAGTTACTAGGGTCGAAGGTGGAGGAGCTGGGGATGATGGGGGTACTGGAGACAGGACTGAAGAAGCCTGGGGTGGAGCTGAAGCCCAGAGTTGGGTAGAAGCCGCCAGAGGTAGGGCTGAAGCCGGGGGTGGGGCTGAAGGCTTGAGTAGGGGCTGAAGTTACAGGCTTAGTAACAATTCCTTCAACCTCCTCCTGAAAGAGAGAAAGCATAGCATTAGTGGGGGAATTAACAGAGCCCCTTCAGGCTCTTTATTCTTTATGGGGTTGGGGATAGAGGAACTAAGGGAGCCCACCACCCCCATTCCAAGTAATTTGGGTATCAAGAGTTGGAAAGGAATAGTCAGGGAAGTTGGAATGGTTTTCCTCTCACCTCTTTGACAGGATCTGATGAATTCCCACAGACTGAGAAAAAAGAAACAAAGCATCATGAATTTCATTTCCCTTGCAGCCCTGCACTCTGGCCTTAGGGAGTTGTGGTGTCATGCCTCATGGTCTATAAGGCCCCAAGGGACAAGAGAATTACTGATACAATATGGCTTCCCTCCCACCATCCAGAGCCACTCTGTGCCCAGAGTCCTTAGCCATGAACAAAGGGGCCACTCCTCATCTCCCTCCATCTTCCCTACCTGACCCCCTCCCACATCTCAATCAACACCCTTTATCCCCCAAAGGGCATACTCACTGATGGGCTTCCACCGGGGATATCGGCACATTAAAGTGATGAAGATAAAGGATAAAAGGCAAAGACCAAGGAAGATAACCAAGGGCAACAGCACAGCGGTGCCTGGGGACACACAGGACATTCAGTGTGAGGCAGCAGCAGAGACTGGGGTGGCAAGGAGGCTGGGTTTGGGGAAGGAAGGAGGGGGGTGGTTGTGGGAGGTTAGGGAATCAGCCAGCTAGCTGGTGAGCATGGGCACCAGGCCATTCCTCCTCACCTGAGTCCTGGGGGTTTGTGACATTTGCAATTGGAGGTAGGCACAACTTTGAACACTCCTGATGTTTCTTGCACCTGAAAGAAGAGACAACACTAGTAAATAGAAAGACTGCTTGAAGTTCTTTGCTTTGCAGTTGTTTTTGCTATCTCTTCATATAATGAAATTGAATCGGCCTTGTTACTTGTGAACAGATGCAGAACTGAACAGTTCATCATGCAACCATTTCATTTCACAAGTTGAGGGTATCTTGGAAACTGTGTTGACAGCCAGGAGCAGAAGAACATGCATGTAATCTCTGCACTTGGGAGGTAGTGGCAAAAGGTGACTCAATTCAAAGTCACCCTTGGCTACATTACAAGGTCAGGGTCAGCCTGGGCAACAGAAGACCTTGTCAAGAAAGGGAATAGAGAGGCTGGAGAGATGGCTCAGAGGTGAAGAGCACTGGCTGCTCTTCCAAAGGACCCAGGTTCAAATCCCAGCACCCACATGGCAGTTCACAGCTGTCTGTAGTTGTTGGGTGTGGTGGCACATGCCTTTAATCCCAGCACTTGGGAGGCAGAGGTAGGCGGATCTCTGTCAACTCAAGGTCTACACAGTGAGTTCTAGGACAGCCAGAGATACACAGAGAAACCCTGTCTTGAAAAAACAAACAACAACAAAAAAAAGAGAATAGAGAGGAAAGGAAGGGGAAAAGGAGAGAAAGGACAAGTCAGCCATGTTGATAAGCTTTAAAATAGTCACAGTCCACAGGGCAGCTCACAACCATCTGTAACTCCAGTTCCAGGAGATTTGATGCCCTTTTCTGGCCTCTAAGGCTACCAGACATGTACATGGTATACATATATACATGCTGACAAAACAGTAATACACATAAAATAAAAATAAGTTGGTTTTTTTTTTTTTTCATTTTTCAAGACAGGGCTTCTCTGTGTAGCCCTGGCTGTCCTGGACTCACTTTGTAGACCAGGCTGGCCTTGAACTCACAGAGATCCACCTGCCTCTACATCCCGATTGCTGGGATTAAAGGCATACCTGGCTAAAAATAAGTAACTTTTTTAAAAAAATTTTTTTTCAAATGCCAGGCATGACAGTACATCCCAGCACTCAGGAGGCTGAGGCAGGAAAATGTCTATGAGTTAAAGGCAAATCTGGTCTACACAGTGAGTCCCAGGCCAGCCAAGGCAACACAGTGAAACCTTGAGTAAAAGAAATCAATTAATTAATTAGTTAATGAATTAATAAAAGAAAATGGTCATAGGGCTGGGGTTATTATGGTTCCATGGTATGGCACTTGAGTGTCATGCAAACAGCCTGGATTCCACAATCAATATTTTAAAAATAAATTTAAAAAGGCATTTATGGCCAGAGTAAAAATTCCCTTCCAGTCATTGACTAGCAACACGACACAAACAAGCCATTTCATTTTTATGACCCAGTGTCTCGTGGAGATCACGCCATCTCTTACCTTTTGGGATTAAGGGTCAAGTACTCAGCCCTGGCATGGTGCGTGCTTGGTAGATGGCAGCCATTGGTGGACTGGGTTTATCATTGTGTTTGCTGGTGGGCTTGTAGCACCGAGAGGCCTATGGCTTGGATCTGAAATGTCCTGCTGGGATCCATGTGTTGAAGGTTTAATCCCCAACATACTGGGACATGGGGCCTAGGAAAAGTTAGGACTCTGGGGCTTTGCCTCTGACCTCACTCCACACCCTTTCTCTCTCTCAGCTGCTATGAGGTGAGCAATTTTCTTTCCACAGTGCGCTCCAGTCACAATGCCCTGCCTCAGCACAGGCTCAAAAGCAGCAATTCCAAACACCGTGAGCAGAATGAGACAAGTCAAAATAAGCACTTTCTTTGCTTTAAGCTGATCAAGCAACAGACCCAGAAAGACGGCTAATACAAGAAGCTGAAAGGCTTTTCTTCTGATGACCCTGCTGCTCACAACACTTGATTTTGGAGATGACAGGTCACGCGGGCATGACAGGTTCTAGAATGTCCATCACTGAGGCATCCTGAGAGCCCTCCACTGAGAACTGTCACAGGGCAGAGACATGAGAAAACTGCACTTTGGGGGGGGTGTGCAGAGGAATGTGAGAATGTGAGTTCTCAACAGAAACCTGCCAACAGGGAAAGGCCTTTTTGTCTACCTCATGAGGTGAGGGTGAAAAACACAAATGCTCTTTTCAGATGTAACTGAGGATAAAACAAAGTAAATAGCTTTGGTTCAGACACTCTTACAGGTTGTTGGCATAGTTTTCTGTTGGGGGGTTTCATGATCCTGGGTATCCAACCCAGAGCCTCGAATATGCTAGGCCAGTGCTCTACCACTGACCCACACTTCCACCCCCCACTCTCCTTACCCTAAAGGTTAAGAAACATAAGGCATGGAGACACAGTGACTTGCCCAAGGTTACAGAGCCAGGAAATGGGTAGGATGGGATTTAACCCCACCGGGTCAGTTCAACTCTGAGAGTCTCAGGGTTACTGCTCTGGAAGCAAATGTGTAACGGCAGCGCATGCAGAGCCACAGGAAGGAGGAAGTCTGCCAAGGAGGCTGGGAAGGAATCAGCATGGTGGAGTGGCATGTCCATATTCAATCCAGGATATCATCGGTAGTAAGACGCACCCAAGAGTGCAGCAGAGAACAGTGGCTCGCATCTAACCGCGCAGCATCTAACCGCGCAGCACTGCAGTTGCACGCGTGCTATGGTACATGTGTAGCAGTCAGGGGATGATGCCATGGAATTGATACGGTCTCCTTTCACCTTTACATGGGTTTAAGAGACTGCACTCAGGCTGCAAGACTTTACCCGCTGAGCCACCTTGCATATCCCCTAACATACTGGAGAAAGACCTGCCTGAGGTCTTGTCATGGTGTCTTCTTCTCACCCAGGTGGAGGACACACCTCCTTTAATCCTGCTAGGGGGCCTCTCAGCCACAGCGGCTCATCCACCCCAGGTCCCCAACCAGGTAGCAGATACTCACTGGCTGCAAGAGACACACTCATTTTCTCTTAGGAAGAATCCTGCGTGGCAGTTACACACAGTGTTCTGGGTCTCTTTACCTGTGAGAAAACAGAAAGACTAAGAAAGGGTGCCTGCAGTCTGAGGGCCAGAGGGAGGAAGAGGCAGGATTCAGGGACCACATACCAGCTCATACCCACAGCCCAGAGAACGGGGAGTAGAGAAGATGCAACCTCATGAGGAGGGGGTACAGAAGTGGAAACCTTCCACTTGAGAGGCAGGATACTCCTGAGGAGGGAGAGAGCCTGGACTTGGGTGAGTGGTGCTTACAGGGGATAGTCACGGTGCCATTGAAGCAGGGGCTGCAGTTCCGACACTCGAAGTATTTTTCACCCGAGTAGTGTTGGAATTGGTTCTCCCTACAGCCGCACACAGTGTCCTTATCTGCTCTGCAAGGAGAAATCTCCACCTGGAGCGATTCTGAAGAGGGAAGGAAATGGCACATGATCTTGCATCCCTTTTCCCATACAAATCTTGGTGCCCCAGCTCCCCCATGTGTATCTGTCTTTGTAACATAAACACTCCTATGCGCACTTGCATGTGCTTATGTGTTCTTACCATACCCAAGAGCAGATTCAAATCTTGACCCCATGCAAACATACACATACGTGCATACATGTCCACATGCTGTCTCAGACCACACACTCTCTAGAGCCCTTGCCCACTCCCAAGGCTTGCCTTTCCGACATCTCTTGCAACTGATGCACTGTCTGAGCTGGTTCTGGATAGCGGTAAAGGTGCCTGTTTCACACTCCCTGCAGACTGTGTCCTGCCCTTGGGCTGGACAGTCACTCACCAAGTAGGTTCCTGCGAATGGGGTCAGGATTAGGCTGCAGTAGAGGGCTGAAGGATAAATTCCAAGTCCAGGGGAAACACAAAAGTAAGGGGACTCCCAGGGACCAAGGTTCAGGAATATCAGAACCAAGCAGAAGAAGCCTCAAGAGGACTCTCTGCTTCCCACTTTTTCCTACCTTTGTGGCACTTGGTACAACAGATGGAATTGTTCAGAGGGTGGGCATACTTTCCCTGGGGACACAAACTATCCTTCTTCTCCTGGTCCCCAGGGGAATGGACCAGTCCAGTGACCCCTGAGGGATCTGTCCCCACCAGCAGAGCCAGGAGCACCTAGGGGAAGAATCAGAAAGAGGAAACACTGTCAGAGGTGGGGCCTTAGAGGCAGCAGCAAATTGAAGCCCCCCACCCTCCAGTTCACATCCCGCTTGAGGAACATTCTCTCTTAGATTGGGGGAGAACCAATGTACAGTCTAGTATTTTCTTGGTCTCTGGTTGTTCTAAATGCCAGCATTTGCTTCTACAGCTCTGGGCAGTTAGGTCTCAGGCTCCAGCTGCATTTTATTCTGATCAGTTCCCTGAAGCAGCTCGAAATGCTGATCACAGGAAAGCTGATCAAGGAATGTTAGTTGTTGGCACTGTTTGCAGAGCTGGGGGTAGAACTCGGGGTCTTACACAGAATCATCGAGATGCACCCTGCCCTACGGAGAAATGTCTTTAGCCAGAAGTAGCGGGCTGTTTCAGTTATAACCCATTCTTCCAACAGACAGTCCTACAGCTCATTTGGCATTTCTATATCTGGGTGCAAGTTTCACAGTGTCCCCATTTGTGGACATTTCAGAGCCAAGTCACTAGGATCCCTAAGCTTTTGATTCCCCTACACTAATAAAAAGTACTATGGGGAAAAAATCAAGTTGTTGGGAGGGCTGCTATGACAATGGTTCAGGAAGGTGCCTGCTGTGCACACATGAGAGCCTGACACTAATCCCCAACTTCTACATAAAAAGCCAGGAACGGGCAGCATGGTCTTGTAATCCCAGTCAGTGAGGACAAGCAGATCCCTGAAGCTCTCTGGCCAGCCTAGCCAGCTGAATCTTCGAGCTCCGGTCCCAGAAAGAGAGAGAGATCCTAACTTAAGATGAATGGTGTCTGAGGCGTGTGACAAACACGTGAGATTGACCTCTGATCTCCATGCACACTGACACACCCGGATATGAACACACCTGTGTGTACATATACACAAAACCAGATGGGGACACAGGTGGATTATGTTCTTGTAAGCACTGTTCCTGGGCATGGGCAGAAACAAAAGAAAGAACTCTGTGCATGATTGTGTGTGTGTGTGTGTGTGTGTGTGTGTGTGTGTGTGTGTTTTAGGGGATGGGGAGCTGAGAATGAAACCAAGGACCTCACACATACCCCTGAGCTGCACACTCAGCCAAGAATTCTGTTCGTTTCAAGTCTTGCTAGGCAACCTACCCTCACATCCACACCTTCCACACTTAAAGTTACATTCCAGCCCAGGTTGGCAAGGACAAATGGGGTGAGAAGGCAGGTGACAAGGACAAGTGAGAGGGAAGGAAGGTTTAGGCATGAGCAAAGACAAGTGGGTCATGTACTAGAGTTGGCCAGAGGTTGGTGATCTGACTCAACAAGAGCAGCAAATCGGGAGCTGAGGCTATGCCAGGAGTGTCAAAGCCCTGGGCCAAGCAGGGCATTCTAGAAGGCTGGTTTTATAACCTTGGCAAAGCTCACAGAGGCTAAATGGTTTTCCTGTATGTAAATAGCTTCTATGTGGAGAAAGCAAAGCCACCTTAGCTTCAGTTTAGACCTTGCTCTTTGATCTCTCCAGCTTCGGGTTTCCCTCAACCTTCATTCTTTCGGTCCCACCTCACCCCTGCTCTAAGCCACTTTAGTCAAGGTAGAGAGTATGTCATCAAGGCTTGTCACAGATGCAAGAGCAACTGGCCAATCGGATCACTCACATTCAGGAGCTGCCTAGACTCAGGCTCTGCAGCCTCCACAGCTCTTCTGGAAGGAGGCTGGCAGGTTGCACCCTGTCAGCTGCTGTTACTAGAAGTGCTACTGTGGCGACAGCCGCTGCACGGGTCAGGAAGCCTGTGCCTCAGCCATAGACTCGAGAAGCCACACACAGAAGCACACAAGAAATCTCTTGGGCTGGGGTGCACCCCCCTACACACACACATAGAAGAGTGCAGAGGTTTCCAGGGTGACAGGAAGGGTTAGTTATGATAAGGACTTCCCAATCATGAAAGTGTGGTTCCTTTCCCCGAAGAAGAAATGCTTGGAGCGCCTAAGGTCAACGGTACTTCCAGCCCCATCAGGGAACTTGAAGCAAAGCCAATAGGCAGCATCAGGAAGAGGTAGAGGTAGGTTTCAGGCCAAGAACAGCCTTGGAGGGAGAGCTCAGCCAGGGACCGAGGAGCCTCCAGAGAAGGAGCCTGGGTTCTCTGGTCACGTGTCCCTTCCTTTCCAGAACTCTGGGGGTTAAGTAAAATCCGGGAAAGGGAAATCTTTTCCCAGCAGCTCCGCCCCAGTGACTCAGGCCAGGGAGGGAGGTGACCTAGGACAGTGGACGGGGGAACTGCAGCTTCCCCAGCTCTTCAAGGGCTGTGAGTCAGCAGAAAGAAAAGGCCAGCCAGCAAGAAGAACCCCATCTGCTCCCTCGATGGTGAGCAGTCTTTGTCCCCTGCACCCCAACTCAGAGCGAGCCCTTTATCCTTTTCTCCTTAAAAGAGTCAGCCAATGGTCCCTGTCCCACTGGGCCCACATATTTCAGGGAAATGCCTTCCCTCTTCCATTCCATCCCAAAGGGAAGTCTTCCTGACCCCTGGCTTCCCCCAATCAGGCCAGTAGGCTCCTCCCAGAGGACCAGCCCCCTCTCTCTCCTCCAACATCCTTCCTTTAGACTAGGACCTGCCCTGATTCCTCCTCATGGCTAAATAACACTTCTTCAGCTGATAAACCCTATCCCAGGATCTCTGCTCCCTGGCTCCCTGGGCTTTCCCAACAGCCCCCTGACACTCCCCAGTTCCAACAAGAAACAAACCCAGGCTGCCCTCCCACCCTAGTTCACCACATTCCCACAGTCTGCTCCGTTCTGGCCAGTTGCATTGGGCTTGCGGCTCCCAAGACAATCCTTAAGAAACAGGGCCAGTTCCCCAAGCCTCGTAGTTACAGAGCAAAAACTGAAGCCCTCTTAAGGTAGGAAGAGATGGAGGGAGTCAGGCGTTAATCCGGGCACTCAGATCACTGAGTTCCGAGGCCAGTCAGTTCTGGTCTACAAAAAGAATTCCAGGACAGTCAGAGCTACAGAGAGAAAACCTGTCTCAAAAAACATCTAAAACAAACAAAAGAAATTGAGAGAGTACAGAACCAGCGCTGTATCTCACATGCTCCAGGGTCCTCAGGTTCTCTTAGTATGTGTATGCCATTTGTAGGCACCTACTACCCCTACTAGCAGTTGCATTATGAGGCAAACAACAGACAGAATAGGGGAGCCAGATCCAATGTCCTGGCCCAAACTTGATGCCTTTGTCTGGAGCAGAGGAGGAGCAGGAAGCCAGGGGTGCCTGAAGACAGATGGTTGAGGAGGGGACCTGGCATCTCTCTAACTACCTCTCAGTTTCCGCCTGGGGAGGCCTTAAGGTGTGACTTCCTGTGCTGGGGCTGCTGAATAGGGCAGAGAAGCAGAGATGGACCCTGTGGTCAAAACTTGACCCAACCACCTTTTGGGGACCCACTCGCTAGGCCCGTCCCCCGCACCATGTGCTCATTACGTTAACTGCATTTGTTCCACTTAATGTCAAGACCTTCGGGGTGAGGAGCTCATTGGTGTGGCCTCCTCTAAGAGCTCTGCCACAATCCTCCCTCCCACCCACCTACGAAGCCCCTCACTGATGACTCATGTTTCCCCACCCAAGCTCCTTGGATACCCAGTCACCTGTTCGCATTGAATAATGTGAACTGCCCATATCCACTCTGGGCTCTTATCAGAAGGTAGTTATATCAAATGGATAGATATGATCTCCCCAAACAGACCACAAACCCTATGAGCTAAGAGATTATAGCATGTCTTGGTCACATCACCCAGAACCAGCCCTGCTGCAGAACTAGAGGGACAGACTGAGGATCCTTCCATCCCAGATGGAGCCAGTGGTACCATCAGGGATGCAGGGAAGCAGCATCCCCCCAGCCACAGAGACACACTTGTCTCCAAGAGACATTTTCTTTTTTTTTTTTTTTTTTTTTTTGGTTTTTCGAGACAGGGTTTCTCTGTTTAACAGCTCTGGCTGTCCTGGAATCGCTTTGTAGACCAGGCTGGCCTTGAACTCGCAAAGATCCGCCTGCCTCTGCCTCCCAAGTGCTGGGATTAAAGGCGTGCGCCACCACCGCCCGGCGTCCAAGAGACATTTTCAAAACTGTGCACCCACTTCCACACACAGGCACACTCATGCACATGCCCCTATGGACCATTCTGCCATGTGCTCATTCATCTCTTTCTGAATGCAGCTGGAATGGGCTAGAAGAAAGGCTGAGAACTGCTGCTCTCGTCAGCTCGACCACACTTCTACTTGGCCAGTCACCGACCTACTTAACCTGTCCCCAGATGAGCTCACCAGTCTCCTCATCTAGATGTCACACCACCAACTTCTCGGTACCAATGCTGCAAACTCCGCCAAAGCCCTCAGAGTCATCTGTCAGTCCTTCTCTGGAATCTCTCTACCCCCTCATGTCCTCTGGTTGCCCCACACCTGGACTATTGATTATTGCAGCTGCCTTCTGCAATAATCAATATCAATTCCTACTCCACAGTAGCGCCTCAGGGTCTCACTATGTTGCTCAGGCTGACATCAACTTTCCGGCTCAGGGGATGCGCCTACCTCAAACGTCTACTGGGGCTAACCTACATACTTCTTTATCTGCATTCAGGCTTCAACTTGTATCACTGGGATGCAAATCCTCCTCTGCACCTCCAGAGCCTGGCTTCAAACATCATTCCCATGGGTACATCTTTCCATAAGCACACATGTCAGAGATAACTCACTATGATTTGGAACACAGCGTGGACAGACTGCTTAGAGAATAGCAAAGGAAAGAAAGAAGGAAGGAAGAAAGGAAGAAAGGAAGGAAGGAAGGGTGAGAGTAGGAAAGAAGGGGAGAGAGGGAGGAAGGGTAGGAGGGAAGGAAG
The DNA here is from genome assembly GCA_907164525.1 of Lophiomys imhausi. Classification (NCBI taxonomy): domain Eukaryota; kingdom Metazoa; phylum Chordata; class Mammalia; order Rodentia; family Muridae; genus Lophiomys; species Lophiomys imhausi. The sequence continues at coordinate 2,952,102 of CAJQZJ010031585.1, forward strand.
AAAATAGGCCTCCACCTGGGCCTTATGCATGATTTTTTGTTGTTGTTGTTGTTATGTTTTAGGACATGGTCTTGAGGACAGTTCAGGCTCCCCTCAAACTCTCCATGTACCCAAAACTGGCCTTGAACTGAGCTCCTGCCTCCATCTCCCAAGTACTAGGATAACAGGGGTGCACCATCATGACTGGCTCAATGTTCTTTTTCACACCCTCCAGAGTGCTCATTCTCTCCCTGTTACATTCCTCAGCACAGCCATTTCACCCCTAGCTGAGGTGTTCAGCCCCTGTAACTACCACCTTCAACCCAATCCTATCTCTCTATTCTCTCAACCCAGGCTCCTAACTCCTCTGCCCTCCCTCCTTTCTGGATTTGCATGACAGACAGTTCCAAGTCCTCTTTCCTATGCAGCATTCCCATCTGACCAATCTCTTGTTCCTTAATTGATTAAGGGTCAATGTATCCTTTCCAGGACCTTCTTGGGTGCTAGAGATGACAAGATGGGTGGGGCATAACTCACACTCACAAGAGCTCTCAGTGAGGCAAAGATAACACACTACGATTCTTAGGGTCTAGGCAGGCAAGCTCAGCCCGGCAGACAGGCAAAGGCCAATATGCAAGAAGATAGTTGGCCCATGGCCCAGCCTCCTCCTCCAGTTCTACCTCCAGGACAGGACATCACAAGATCTTGGCACATCTTTTCCTCCATAGTGTTCCAAAATAATTTTGACTCCTGCATTTAAACTCTTTAAAAGTAGCAAAATCGCCGGGCATGGTGGTATATGCCTTTAATCCCACCACTCCAGAGGCAAAGGCAGGCGGATCTCTATGAGTTTGAGGCCAGCCTGGTCTACAAAGTGAGTCCAGGACAGTCAAGGATACACAGAGAAACCCTGTCTCAAAAAACAAAACAAAAAGAGTAGCAAAATCCTGTTAGGTTTGCTACATCCCTGCCCCACACATTGTCCCCCCATGACCCCAAGCACTGGCTCATCACTCATGAACCTCAGGGGCACTATGTTTTGTACTCCATAAGGCAGTGGACGGCCCTATGAAGACTTCAACAGCCTTCTGTGTCTTTTGACTTCAGGCTCTACTTCTGTCCATAATGTCCCACCCCTTCTTGGCCTCCACAGCAGGATCAGGGACTGCCCCCTTCCTATCCAAGCCATCACACCCTATCAAACACTGGCAGCCATTAAGCAATGACTACTAATACTGCTAGAGATGAGAAAACAGAAGCTAAACATTCATTGAGTCCTTTTTATTTGTTGCATACTATTCTCCTTTCAGGACTATCAACCTGATCTCAGGGACTTCATTCTTCTCTAATCCTAGCACCTAAAGTAGGGCCTAGCACAAAGTTGGAGATGAGCTAATTAACAAAACTAACACACAGAGAGGCAGTGGTGCATACTTTTAACCCCAGCACTTGGGAGGCTGAGGAAGGTTGATCTCTGTGTGAGTTCGAGGCCAGCCTGGCCTACAAAGCAAATAGGACAGCCAGGGCTGTTACACAGAGAAACCCTGTCTCAAAAAACAAAAACAAACAAACAAAACTAACACACACCTATCTAAACTAACAACTATGAGACAGTGATTATTATAGTCATTTTGGAGCAAAAGGAGTCACATAACATGCCCAAGTTCATGTAGGTAAGGATGCTGGGCTGTGTCCTAAATCCAGGTGATCTACTCCCTAAAGAGAAAAGACTTAAGTGGCTAGGGCAGCTGGATGACTGGTACAGAGCCAGAAGGGACAGTCTTGATAAGGGTTGTGAGGTGACATTGGGGGACAGAAGAGGGAGAAAGCTAAGACCAGAGACCAGGTAGACTGGAGTAGTACAGGGTTCTGGAAACACTGGTTTAGAACCGGAATTAGAGGAAGACAGAAGGGAATGGACAGAAAGGAGCCTATAAGGAGGCCCTGGGAAAGAAACAGGCCTCAGGGATAATGCGGGGGCCCGGGAAAGGTGGACTCAGAGACACTGTTCACGCTGTAACGTCCACCCAGACAGTCAGGGAACCCCAGGCTCTGACAATCTTCACAGAATGATCATAGGCACATAGTGAGAAATCAAGGAAACATGAAAAGGAGGCCGAAGCCAGAGAAAAGTACATTTTCCAGTGACGAAAACAAACCGCTACCAACTTCCCCAATCTGAACTGTGGAATTAGGAACCACGAGATTGTCTGTGAGGAGAGGGATGGAGGATACACTGCCTAGGTAAAGAGGTGCCAGCTACCTAGGGAGGGTTAGGCCAGTGGAGACCTCTTGTCTGGAAGCCGGATTGGAGACAGAAGGGCAAAGGCTGTCTCAGGGAGAAGTCTGGAACTGAATGGTTGCCCAGCGTTAAGCAGTTTCTGGTCCACTCCCAAGGGCACTATCCCAAACTTGTCCCACCAACTGATCCCCTTTTTTGACTCTGTCTTCCAACATCCTGACCCATGCTGCCTAGCTTCTGCCAAGGAAGAGGGCCGCTTTGCCTAATTCCACTGGCCTGGCAGCTGGCCTCCCCATGGGCCAACATACTCCAGGACCAGTCACCTTGACTGTCAGATCAAGGGGCTTGCCAGCTTGGCTTGCCGTTATTCTCTGCCTCTCAGATTTCTCCTTTCCGCACCTCAGGGCAGCCCCAGGTGAGGCAGAGCAAGCCTAGGGGCAAACTGAAGCAGAGAAGCCCCTGCCTCTACCCTAACCCCCAGTACAAGCCCATTCCTGCCAGGCCGCACCTCACCAGCAGCCCACCGTCCCTCCGGTCTCCCCTCTCACCAGTGACAGCAGCAGGCCAGGCACGGTGGGGAGACCCATGTCCGGCCGGCAGTGGCCTCTCACTCCCCCATTGGGACTGGGGACAGGGCAGCAATTGGCAAGGCTGATGAATGAAGTAAGAGCTCGGATCAGGTGGCCCGGGCGATGGCAGCCTGGGCCTCAGGTTAGAGAAGCTGAAAGTCGGAGGTAGGCAGAGATCAGGGTACGGGTCCTCCAGGACCTCGAACCCAGTAGGCCCGATCAGGAGCCAGAGTTCGCAAAACTCGGAGAAAACTAAAGCTGAGAGGAGAGAGGAGGTAGGAGGGGAAGGGAGAGTGGCGGGGGTGGTGTTGCAAGAGCGGGACCGGAAGAGCCTGGGGAGAGGCGAGGGAGGAGGGAGGAGGGAACCAGGAGGAGAGAGAAGAGGGCTAAGGTTCTTTAACGCTTTGTAGCCCGGATCCCACAGCCCGGCGCCCCAAACCCACTTAACACCAAGTGGTCACACTTAGTTTGAAAGTCAAGTTCACCAAATTCCAGTTCATACCCTTCTGTTTTTTAAGTGGGTGAATTTAGACCCGTAGACTAACCCCTCCAAGTTCGTCCTCAAATTCACCGAATGTGAAGATAGCCTATCTATCTAATGGGATGGCAGGCAGGAGTTATTGAGGAAGGGCAGTATCTGATGCTTGGTGAGCACGCCGTGTACCTAAGCGCCAGAGTTTTCTCTAATCTCATTTTCTTGGACATTTATCCATCTAGCCAAAACCCGGAGGAAAGCCAAATCTAGTTTTCTACCCTGCCTGGGGCCTGACCCTCAACCCCTCCCACTGCCTCTAATCTGGTCTCTTCTAGATAGGTCCCCAGCAGCCCACCATGACTGCCACCAATGGGAGGGATGCAAATCATACAGCCCTCCTCCTCCTGCTAAGCCTTGGTTGGTTCCCAGTTATTAAGTGGGAGTGAAAACCCCTGCCCTCACATAGGGAAAGAGAAGCCATGAAGATTCAAGAGGCCACGTCTGTAAAGATGCTTCAGGTTGTAAAGGGTTCCCAGGGCCCTTTTCCCCAAACACGCTGTTTTGTCTTGTTTGAAATAGGGTTTCATTTAGCCCAAGCTGGCTGGCCTCAAACTCGATATCTAGCTGAGGCTGGCCTTGTACTTCTGATCCTCCCACCTCCTACATGCCGAGATTACAGCTGTGGGCCACCACACCCAGCTCTAGATATTCTGATTTATCCATTGGGACTCACTCCAGAGATAGTATACCACATCCTGCAGCTTTAGAGGTACAGAAAAAGCCACAAGACACTGCACACTGGGAGACAGAGCACAGAGAATCCGGGTTCCTGGCTCCCATTGCAAGACCCCCACCGTTCTCTCTGTCCCTTCGAGTAAGACCTTAACTTCTCACTGCCATCCCTTACTAGGGTGGATACCTCCTGCCACGCCCATATGTGCAGGTCTTCTCCAAAGTGAACCCTACAACACTGGAACACTACTGACTCAAGTACCCTTGAGATGTGGTGACCTTCTTTAAGTATGCCAGTTCTGCCTGAGGTCCTTCAGCAGCTGAGACATGCAGGGAGAACCCAGGAACAGGGGCCTAGGGCTTGGGAACTTGAAACCAGAGCTCCTGACCCTTCTTCCTGTGAGCTACTGCTGACCTCCAGCCTCCAGCATGCCCACCCTGATGTTTCCTCTCCTCTCCTTTGTGATCTCAAAGATAAAGCTTCTGAAGATCAGCCTGAGGCGTCTCCACTGCTGGGGTCCCACTTCCCTCCTTCAGACTGGCCAGTTTTCAGTGTGAGCAAGCCAAGAGAAATAAATGGCGAGGGGTGGGAGGGACTTGAGGTGTAATTCAGTGGTAGAATGCTTGCCCAGCATAAGCAAGGCTCTAAATCTTCCCTCCCCAGCACACACACGTGTGCATGCACAGATAGACAAGAAGTACACTAGCCTATCTCCCAGGGCTGGTGTGGTGATTAGAGTCATATTAGATTCATATTAATATTAGAAGTATTAGTAAGTGTTTGCCACATGTTAAGTATCTTACAATATCAACAATTTGTACTAATAATGAATAACAACTTCAAGGTCCCATGTTTAATATTACAAGGAATTTTTAATTGTCCTTGCAAACTGCTAAAGCCATAATTACTCAGAGTCCAGTGCAAAAGGGGAATTTCCTTCATGGCTTAGGATAAATGCTGATTTTTCTCAGCACATTTGAAGCTTTGAGACAACACAGTACTAGTGTGCTCCATAAAACTTTGTTTAAGAGAAGAGGGTAAAAATAAGTGAACCTGAGGGTTTGAAAAGCCAGCTAGTTTTACAAAGGAGATAAGAATGAAAAGAATACGACAATAAGAAACAAAAGGAGATGGTTGGAGATGGAGAGATAGCTCAGCAGTTAAGTATTGGGTTCCTAGCACCCACATGGCAGCCTGTAACTGTCAGCAACTCCAGTTTCAAGGATCACACACCCTCTCCTGGCCTCAGGTATGTATGTGGTGCCCAGACCTACATGCAGGCAAAACAGCCGTACATGTGAAACCGAAACAGTAAATCTTGCCGGGCGTGGTGGCGCACACCTTTAATCCCAGCACTCGGGAGGCAGAGGCAGGCGGATCTCTGTGAGTTCAAGGCCAGCCTGGTCTACAAAGTGAGTCCAGGACAGTCAAGGATACACAGAGAAACCTTGTCTCGAAAAACCTAAAACACACACACACACACACACACACACACACAGAAAAAAATAGATGACTCAGAGGTAAAAAGCAGTTGCTGCTCTTGCAGAGGACCCGGGTTCAGTTCCCAGAGTGACTCATAAAACCATCGGTAACTCCAGTCCCAGGGGATCCAGAGCCCTCTTGTGACTTCAGTGGGTACCAGGTATGCACGTGGTGCACATACATATATTCAGACAAAACACTCATACACACAAAAATTTTGGGGGAAAAAAAACACTAACAACAACACACTGTGTTTTTTTGTTTTTTGGTTTTTTTTTTGTTTGTTTGTTTTGTTTTTTCGAGACAGGGTTTCTCTGTGTAACAGCCCTGGCTGTCCTGGACTCGCTTTGTAGACCAGGCTGGCCTCGAACTCACAGAGATCCGCCTGCCTCTGCCTCCCGAGTGCTGGGACTAAAGGCGTGCACCACCACCGCCCGGCCACACTGTGTTTTTAAGGGGGAAAAAAAAAAAGAAGAAAAGAAAAATGTGATCGTGCGCAGAACAGGGGACCAGAGCTGGTGGTTAGGGAAGGCAGGTCAAAGGATAAAGGAGAGAGCTTGCTAACCTAAATAAACAACCACCCTCTCCCACGGTATGTGGCATGCCTCACACATGTGTATACACTGAATCCAAAGGGCGCTGAGCTCCAAGAACCTGTGACGTGGGCCCTGGCCACCATCCTGCCATTCAATACCCTACCTTACGTAGAGGCTGGGTGAGTCAGTGAATAGGGCGGGGAGCTGACTGTAGTCTCCATAATAGATCCAATTTGGTCCATCTGTCCAGCAGGCCCTCCCTTTTCAGCCACTGCAGAAAGGGTATGGGCAGGACAAGGCTGAGCCAATCAGAGAGGGAGGGGCCAGACCTGCCACACCTGAGGCTGAGACAGAGAGAGACACTGTTGAAACAACACCATTTCCTGCCATTTGCTTAAGTCTAGGAAAGGGAAGTCAAAGTCTTCCAGTCCCATGACCCACATCCCTGTCCTTCCCTCTTTGTAGAAGATCCCCTTCTACACATGCCTTTGATCCCAGATTTTAATCCCAGCACTCAGGAGGCAGAGGCAGGTGAATCTGTGCAAGTCCTGTGAGTTCAAGGCCAGTCTGGTCTACATAGTTATTTCCCTGAATACAAACAAAAACAAAAGCCCTACTCTGGCTCCTAAAGACCGAAATTGTGATGAATGGGAAAACAGGAACAGTCCCAAGGCTTATTCCCAAAACACAAGATAGGAACACTTCTGGTTTCCAGACCTGAACACTGGGGAGGGCAGATGAGGACAGTGGGGTTCCACTCAGACATTCCTCAGCTTCCCCTTTGTTTAGTTGAGAGGGTTCCCTCTGCCCCTCTCACTGTGGATAAGAGTACCCAGGGCTCTGAAATTCTGGAAGAACTGGTCTCATCCTCCTCCACCACCAGGGCAATGATGGAGAGGAGGGTGGCAGAGGTTACATCACAGCTGGGTGGAGTCTGGCACCACCAAGGCAGTGATGGCGAGGAGGGTGGCAGAGGTTACATCACAGCTGGGTGGAGTCTGAAGAAGAGTGTTCTTGATGACATATAACAACGGTGACAAGCTTGGCATGGCTGCCTCTCCCTTCCCTCTACTTTAGGGCCTCCCCTCCCCTCAAAAAAAAAAAACATAGGGAGTGCCTCAGGGGCTTGCATTCCCCTCCCTATTCATTTCATGGGGCCCCACACAGCTCAGCAGACACCGTTTTCTGGAACAAGCATTTATTAGGTACCTGCCTATCTCCTTTAAGTGGAATCATGGGTTAGACTGGAAGGATACAAAAATGAGCAATGCTCATCTCTAACTACAAGGAGTTTGCTCAGGGAGGCAGATACAAAAGAATGTGAATACACAATATAGTACACTATGGGAATGAGGAGGAGGGGGTGATTCTGGGGGAGATAGGATAGGGTAAAAGAGTTTACAAAAGTAAAGGTGCCTTTGAGCGGGTTTCTCAGGGACCCCCAGAGGCTCTCTGGGAGATGGTAGAGGAAGCTTCTACGCTGAGGAAATAGCTAAGAAGGCAAGTATGCGGGGGGGGGGGGGACCCAACACAGAGGCACTGGGGTATGGTGTATCAAATGAGAGAAGACTCCAAGGAGAATGGCCAAGCCTTTACTACACTCATTTTACTCTAGCCCCCAGTCTGGGGAGTCAGGGAAGGGGAATTGCCAAAGAACTAACAAAGGGGGCTTTTGGGTGGGGTTCCCCACCCAAGTTCAAGAAGGGGAGCAAACATCTGTGTCCCTGAAGGCGGTGAGACCAGGCCAATGTCTGGTCATGGGGTAGGAAACCTGCGGCTGCTTCTCCGTGCTTTGTTTATATTTGTCCAATTGGTTGTTTCCCAGGAAAGTTCCTTGTCAAAGTTCCAAGTTTGGCTTGGCTGATCCAAGGGAAAGGGGGACTTGTCTGTGCTTGTGTGGATAGCAGTGTTCAGAAGCAGGAGCGGGGCAGCCCTGAGCAGCTCATTAGCCACTGTTCTCTGGACAACTTCCTGGGTCCCCATCCCCAACTTAGCCTCAGGCACACCAAAGACAGCTGTGGGCAGTACCAGGGAGCACTGGCCTGGGTGAGAGGATCACTCTCCTCTCAATGTTCCCGGACAGCGTAGGCAGAAGAGCCAGGCACTGCAGAGTCCAATGGAGGGGCACAGGGGCCTAGGGTAGCATAGGCAGGCGGAGGGGCTGTCAGGGCCAGGGAAGGGGTTGTGCCCTGCTGGGGCAAAGAAGGTGGTGGGGATGTGGGGTGGGGACAGAAGCGAGAGGGGAAGGAGGAAGTTGGAGTGCAGGCTATCTCCCTGGCACCCCTGGCCCCTCGTCCTGGAGACCAGTACCGGCTTCGGAACCTGTGCAGAAGCATGATGAGTGTGATTACCAGGAGGTCGAAGATGAGCTCCGCCATTTCCACAACAGACAGCACAGATGAGCCAAACCACAGGCTCCACTGGCTGCCCAGGTTGGACAGGAGGCTGACCATCTGCGGGAGAAAGAAGCACCCAGCCCCTTACCAAGACAGACCCCTTTGTACCTGGGGCCCACCCGGGACTCACAGTGCCTCCCTGCCATGCAAGGGCAGCTCCTGATTATCAGCCTCCATAGAAAAATGGTCACGAGACCAGCAGAAACTGGGGCATGTCCCAAGGGCCTTCCCCTAGTTGTCTGTCACACATGGCATGCCTCCCACCACCTGACCTCACACTCCAGCCCCCTCCTCCAATGCTTTCACCTTATCCTGGACTTCACTTCCTTTTCCTGGTTTTCTGAGGCACAAATCCTTCTGACCCCACAAAGACAGTCAGTCCCCTTATCCCCCCTCACAGCTACCCTGCCAAGCTCCTAGGAGGGTATAGGCTCCCTGATTAAAGCAGGCCCTACCGTGACAGAGGGAGACTCCGAATTAGTTTTATAGTTCAGCTCCTTGAAGAAGATGTTGAGTTTAGCAACTCCATTTCTTTGGGGAAGGGGAGAGAGTGGGAAGAAATTGTGGAAGGTTAATGCCACAGGCCCTCTTTCCAATAACTCCATCAGAACCTTTTCCCAGACCTCCTTTCCTCCCAAGGGTCCTGCCCAGCAGGGCTGACCTTTTGTTGTTGGTCGTGTAATTGTTCTGCAAGGACAGCATCTCAAAGATCCAATCCTGGGGGGAAAATATGGGAGTCGGGGCAAAGAGGTCACCTCTGTATCCCGCAAGTTTACAGGGATGGATGTTATCAGTTAAATATACCAACGTGTATAATAAATACTCAGAGGGCCACTGCTAGACACACTTGCACATGTGTGCAACTGTGTTCACATGCACACCCATCCCTGTCCTCCTGACCTCACCTGGGACTTCACAGACGGCCATCGTGAGTAGCCAGCAGAGAGCTTGTAGTTGGTCACACTGCAGACAGATAAAAGTGCTCAGTGATGGAGGGGAGCTCTCCCAGGTACCTTTGTCCTATCCAGCCAAGTAGCTGCTGCCCAGCTCACCCCAGAGAAGGGCCCTTACCTGCAAGGTTTCCGACACTTGGAGAAACAGCCCAGGCTGTCCAAGGAGAAGGCACCCTGCAGCTTATAGTAGCAGTAGCCTGTGGGTGCAGAAAAGTGTCTGTTTTCTCAGAGCATCCCCACCTTTTCCACATGCAAGGACTTCCACACTGCCTGGACACCCATTTAACGAGAACATTTCAATGGCACCTTGGGAGTGGCAACCACAACAAACCTGCTTAAGAAATTAAGCTAAGCTGAGGACAGAGAACACCCATATAAATATATGTCCAAAAGGCACAAAAATTAAGAGTCAGGGAAAAAAATGGGAACAATGATTGCATAATAAAGGGGTTAAACCACAATATGATACAATTTTACACTCACTAGGAAAACCATTTAACAAAACAAAACAAGGGGGTTGGAGAGATGGCCCAGCGGTTAAGAGCACGGACTGCTCTTCCAAAGTCCCAGCACCCACATGACAGTTCACAACTGTCTGTAATTGTTGGGAGTGGTGGTGCACGCCTTTAATACCAGCACTCAGGAGGCAGAGGCAGGTGGATCTCTGTGAGTTCAAGGCCAGTCTGGTCTACAAAGAGAGTCCAGGACAGTTGGTGCTACACAGAGAAATCCTGTTTTGAAAACAAAACAAAACAAAACAAAAACTGTCAACAAGGACCGTCATTTACTGCTTCTGGGAATACGAGATGGTACAGCCACCTCCAAAAGTATGACAGTCTCTCAGAATAGTTAAACAATTACCATGATCCCAGCTATTCTCCTAGATGCATAAGGAGAGAACTGAAAACCTAGGTCCACACGAGGACGTGTACACAAATGTGCACAGCAGCATTAGTCACAAAACTCCAAATTAGAAACAAGCAAAATGTCCATCAACTGGTTAAATGACTAAGCAAAATGTAGAACAGAGCTGGGAATATAAGTGCACCCTGGTAATTCCAGCACCCATGAACCTTAGGCAGGAGGACTGCTGTAGGTCTGAAGCCAGCCTGAGCTAGAGTGTGAGATTCTGCCTAAGCAAACGAAAGTTTTATATCTACACAACGGGAATAAAGGGTTGACGCACTGTAACATGGATGGGTCCTGGGAACACTGTTAAGTAAAAAAAAAAAAAGCCAGTGGCAAGTCATAGGTTCATATTTTCACAACTCCATTTCTATGAAGCGTTCAACACAGGGACTAGAAGTAGCCCAAACAGCCGACAGTGGGGGTTGGGAAACTTGGGGTTTTCCAGCTCATAGGTACAAAGTGTCTTCGGGGAGTGATTTTTAAAATTCTAAAATAGGTGGTGATCATGAGACCAGAATAGAAGCCCAACATCAAAACCTACAGCAATATTTAACTAAAACCAGACCGTGTAAGTGAGTGGGCTCTGTAAGATGTAAATCAGCTCAGTAAAACATGAAAAAGAAGAATGGGGCTATGAGGTTTTGTTATGGTGGTGTGTGTGTGTGTACATGCACACTTGTGCATTTGCATATGTGTGTATGGGGGGGTATTGGTGGGTGTGCCATGGCACACACACCCTCCATATCTGATCCAAAACCTCTCTCCACCATGCTGGCTATTAAAGCCTAATAACTTCCTCTGGGGAGGAAGACTTAGGACAGGCACCAGGCTGCTGTTAGCTCCAGTTCCTTCCCATCATCCTCACAACTTCTCTCAGATTTTCTAAGTTGCAGAACTCAGAAAGAAGGCAGGCCATGAGAGCCCACACTTCTAATCTCAGCACTTTGAAGGCAGAGGCAGGAGGATGTCTGTGAGTTTGAGGCCAGCCTAGTCTACATAGTGAGTTCCAAGACAGCCAGACCTATGTAGCGAGACTCTGTTTCAGTAACTAAATAAATATTAAAAAAGAAAGAAAGAATTGTTGGAAAGTAGGGCGAAGAGGGGAGCTGCCACCAAGCTAGCACCTACACTGCCCTGTGTATCTTCCCCCGCCTCCAGGCTTCTGTCTGCCCATCTGAGAAAGAAGGTGACACCAAGTTCCCTCCAGTTCTGACATTCTGTGATCCTCCAAGGATGTAAGCTGTATGCAGGAGACAGGAGGCAGGGGCTGGAGACAGGGGCCAGAAGACTGGGGAGGGTCGGAGGACAGGGGTCAGGAGGCTGTAGGCAGGGGCAAGAGGTTGTAGGCAGGGGTCACAGGGGGTTGGAGGCTGTAGGCAGGAGGCTGCCATGATAAGGGCAGTGACAAAGGAAAAGTCCATTCAGAGTGGGCAAGGCAAGAAAGGAGACAGATACCATGAGCAGGGGGTCTGGGGTAAAGGTAAGATAAGTCCATAGAGTTCTCCCTGTGTCCCTGGTGTCTGGCGCCTTGCCCCCTCCAGCGATGGTCCTGGCCTCCTCCCTCCCTTTCTCACCCTGCTGGAGAACTGAGTCTGTAAAGCCCTGGGATGAGAGATGGGAGCGCCCCTGGGAGGAGGGGCCCCACGGGAGGACAAGTGTCTGCAAGGGATTCCTGCAATCCCCTAGTTTCCTGCTAGGATATTTTGCTTCCAGCATCGTAGGAGAGCTGTGCCACAGTGGAACGGAAAAGGGTGTGTTCAAGACAATTGCCGGAAAAGCAGGGCATGCCAGGGCTCCCCAACTTGTTTGGTTGTGCCCTGCTTCAGGTAAAAACATTTTATAACAAAGGAATGTGCATTCGATTTACAAATGACATCCCTGGGGGAGAGATGGCTCAGTGGGTAGAACCCCTGAACCTGAAGACCAAAGTTCAACCTGTGACCCACATGGCACAAGCACAGAGAGAGAGAGAGAGAGAGAGAGAGAGAGAGAGAGAGAGAGAGAGA
>CAJQZJ010031585.1:2964391-2985870 GCA_907164525.1 Lophiomys imhausi
AGAGAGAGAGAGAGAGAGAGAGAGAGAGAGAGAGAGAGAGAGAGAGAGAGAGGCATGCAGGGAGGAAGAAACCAGGAAAGAGAGAAAGAAGAAAGGTAGGTTGGTTAAAAAAAATTTTTTTTAACTTGAAAATTGCATCCCTGGGATGCTGAAAGGAAACAGCACAGAGTCTCTAAAACACAAAGACAGAAACACAGGACTTCTAATAATTTCTTCTTCAGTGCCAGTGAGTTGTTGGGTACTCTATCTAACCCTCCAGGAGCCAGCCCTGCTGAGCACCCCCAAAGAATGAGTAGGCACACTGAACCCACAGCAGGAGAGCACATCACGCACATACACTTCCTTCCTTCTGCTGCAGGTTATTTTTAAACAGGGCAATTCCTTCACGAATGCACAAAAGCCAAAGACAGGAAGGGAAGGAAACAGAGGCAGAGACTAACGGCAAAAAAGCAAGTGGAGGCTGGAGTCTAGGGCAGGTGGGAATGAGTCATCTCAGATAAGTGCTCTGGGAGCCAGACACCAAGGGAAAATGGAAGTGTGCTCCAGACAGTGCCCCAGGTTCTCTGGCTTACCCCAGGAGCTCTGTTTTCGGTAGTCACAGAACTCTACGCCCTTGGGCTTAGGGTAGAAGATGTAGGCACAGCCACAGTTCTTGATCATGTTCTCCTGGAAGCAGGAGTGAATGCAGACCTGGAGGAGAGGGGAGAGGCAAGAGGCTTCAGGCCTGGCCTAAGCCCACCTTCTGTGAAACCTCACCACTGTACCACCATTGCACTTTCTACTACTCCCAACCTACTCCTTCTCCATCCCTCCACCCTGCTGATCAATGGCAGTCCGGGGAATGGCTGCAGCAGGCTCTGTGTACCTGCTGCGTATACTTGGAAGGGTAGAGGTTCTTGACAGGGACATCGCTGCCATTCTCAGTACAGTCACCATAATTGCCTCCAAGGCTGTCCAGGGCTTCCTGTGAACCCATGCAAGCCAAGAGATCGCAGGTGAGGGGTCAGAGAGAGTGACCCGGGCTTTACCCTGGCTTTTCAGTCTTCCCTCAACCCCAAGTACTAACTCACACCCTGCCAGCAACCCATTAGCCTCCCCACCTCAAAACATGTTCCAGCACCCCAAATACCCCTCCTTGCACTATTTTCAAGGCTGTGCTCGGGTCCAGGGCATCCTCAGGAGCCCTAAGAATGTCCCGAATCCTTCTTAGCACCTGAGGTCTTCTCCTCAAAGCCTTGTTCCCCAGGGCCCCCTTGGGTAGCCTCTCCATCCAGTTCTGCTTCTGAAGACCTCTACGCCCTGGGGACTGCTCACATGACCTCCTCCCTTCGGTCACCTAGCTGTCAAGTCACCTCCCATGCCCTATCTTCCTCTCCTCCCAGGTCCCATTCAGAGCCTCCTTGCCTTCCTCATGCTGATGGAGGTCTCCACACCGGGCCGCAAGTTGAAGCCGCCATCATCCATAAAGGCAGGCTCATCCTGTCCATGAACCATCACCCTGGCCCCTGTCACTGTGGACAGCAGGGGGATGAAGTCATTCTGCTCTGTGCGAAGTGTCAGGGACAGACCTGGGGATGCAGCAGGAGAAGAGTCTGGGATGGAGACCCACCCTCTCACCCTTGCAGAGTCCTTCATCTCCTGGTGGAACAAGGCCAGTAAGCCCTTCAGGTGGACTTGGCAACCCAGAGCTGGATTCTGGGCCGGCTTAGAGGACAGAACTCCTTTCATGCCTAGAATGGGCTATTGGGGACTTTGGGGACAAAGGACAGAGCCGCTTTCAGGAGCCGCTCACCATTGTTGACTCCAGGCATGGAAGACATCCAGAGATTGGAGTTGTTCTTGTCATTGAAAGTGTAGCAGTTCCCATACACTAGGTGGTGGAACTGGGAATAGTTCCTTAATAGGCAAGAGAACAAGGACAATAGGAGATCAGCAAAGCATGAGGTGAGGCAGAGGAATCATCCCCCTCCAGGCCTTATAGAGCATCAGCTTCCTGTCACCTCCAGTACATCCCCACAACACTGAGAGGTCAGCCCGTGCTCCCTTGTCACTCCCACCAACAGCCTCATCTACATCACATGAGACAGACAGTGTGGGATTTATGTAAGTGATCTTGTGTGTTATAGATCTTATCTTTTTCTGAAAACAAAACAAAACCCTCTCCTAAGCTCCATGTTTAGGATCCATCCATGACGCTCCATCGGGTCTGCCACAGGCCATCCATGGCCATGCATCCATCCATGATGTGAATCTACCACATTGTGCCTTCTCCCCTCCCAGTGAGGGGGGATCCTGAGGCCGCAGGGACAGTGATGACAGGCCTGAGATTCAGACCCAGGCATGCTACCTGTTAGCCCAGCTTCTTCTCCTCAGAACTCACTGCTTGGTTCTTTGTGTCTCTAATGTTGTATTAAGACACCTGCAATGCTCCCTAAGTTCTCAGTATCTAAATCTTTGTCCTCCATCGGATTGTGATATTCTTAAGGACAGGAACTTCACCCCTTCGTCTCTGTCTTATTTTGGGGTCAGATACATGGTTCCTGTCACACAGGCAACACTAATTAATAACAATACGTGGTTATTGAGCACATTAACGAGAGAAGTAGAGAGATGGAGGAAAACAGCTCTGAGGAGAGAGTGAGAGCCACAGTGAGCAGGGAAGAAGTTCAGAGCACCGGGAGGAAATGCAGCCAAGTGCTTTCCAGAGGCCTCTGTGCACCAGCGTGTCTCGGGTTAATAGGTCCAATAATGTTAGCTAGTCTAAACAGGCCCAGGAATCAAATGAAAATCCCACAGCCATGCTGCTGCCGTAGAAACACAGACTGACAGCAAAAAGGGGACTGCGTTCTACTTCCTGCCTTGGGGAGACAGCATTGAGAACAGGACAGGGGAAAGTGAAGCTCTGGCCTTGGACCAGCAGGGAAGTAAGAGGGGAGCTGACCAGACAGACATGAGTGTGGCTCTGCTCATGTGGCCTTGAGCTAGCCGTACTTCCCAAGGTCGTTCTCTTGTCTGTAAAATGAAGAGAGCAAAACTAGGAGATCTGGGATACTCTACTGCCCTTAAACCAAAGGCAGGAGTGGGGATGTGAAACACTGCAATTGAAAGACGGAAAATCTGACTTCAATCCCTAGGACCCACAATGTGGAGGGACAGAATGGACTTCCACAGGTCCTCTTACCTCTACAAGCATGTCACAGCATGCATGCGTGTGTGCACATGTGCATGTATGCGTACACACACACACGCAATAAAAAGCTGTGCTTTTTTGTTTTTGTTTTTTTTTTTAAGATTTTTTTAGTTATTTGTTTATTTTATTTGAGTGCTCTATCTGCAAGTATGCCTGCAGCCAGAAGAGGGCATCATATCACATTGTGGATGGTTGTGAGCCACCATGTGGTTGCTGGGAATTGAACTCAGGACTTCTGGAAGAGCAGCCAGTGCTCTTAACCGCTGAGTCATCTCTCCAGCCCAATAAAAAGCTTTTAAAGCCCCATCCAGGTTTGGTGATGCACTCCTGTAATCCCAGCACTTGGGAGGTTGATACAAGGGGATCTCTGCCAGGAGGGGTCTAGTTGAGGCTACATGCTACATGGTGAGTTCCAGGTTAGCCTGGGATAAGAGCGAGACCTTGTCCCAAAAAAAGGCTCTAGAGTTCAACTCCTTATATTTAAACGCTAACTCTTACAAATATCAGAAAGGAGGTCAAACATGGTTTTCAGTCTCCTCCCCTGTCAAATGAAGGTCATACAAACAGCTAGGGTACTGACCACTGAGTTAAAGTATTAGTACTTAGTGAGGCCTGTATTAGTGTCCCACTAAGGTGGTATCAATTGATTAAATTGTCTAAAGTAAAAAAGACAAACAGGGACTAGAAAGATGGCTCAGCTGGATAAAGGTGCTTGCTGCCAGACCTGCCACCCTAAGGCTGAGAAAACCAACTCCCAAAAAATGCCCTCTGCACACCCCCATGGACATATGCAAACAACCAAAGGTACTTTTGTTTGTTTGTTTGTTTGGTTTTTAAGACAGACAATAACAAGTGGAGGATGGGAGAATTTAGACCCCTCAAGATAGCTGCTGGGAATATCAAGACATGTATCCCTGGGCAAAGTCCAGCAGTGCCTGCAAATGCTGGACAGTGATGTGACTCAGCAATGCAGTCCGAGGTGCCTCCCAAGGGACACTAGAACATTATCAGAAGAAAGTCCTTACTCAGGAACATCCACTTCAGTGTCATATACAGAGGCCAAAGAGTATGAATATACCAAATCACAAAGGTGTGATATGTCTATACAACACAGTATTACTTGCTCATATATGAGTTCTGACACATGCAACAGCATAGATAAACCTGGGAAACATATGCTAGGTGAAAGAAGCCTCCAGTCACATGTGTATGTATGTATATATGTTATATATATGTTTGTGTATGTATATATATCCATACAAGAATCTAATAAATGCTAGACAAATCAATCTATCACTGAGCTACATCCCTAGCCCTTGTATGAAACCTCCACAAAGAGCAGTCCATGGAGACAGGAAAGCAGATCAGTAGCTCCCAGGGCTTGAATGAGATGGAATGGGGAAACTGCTAATAAGTAAATGGGTTTCCTGGGGGCAGGTGAGGAAAATGTTTTAAAATCAGATAACGACAATAGTTGCACAACTCTAAAAATATAGTGAAAACCACTAACCTGTACACACGAAAGGAAAAATTTTACATGTTATTTTTTGTTTGTTTGTTTGTTTTTGAGACAGGGTTTCTCTGTTTAACAGCTCTGGCTGTCCTGGACTCGCTTTGTAGACCAGGCTGGCCTCGAACTCGCAAAGATCCGCCTGCCTCTGCCTCCCAAGTGCTGGGATTAAAGGCGTGCGCCACCACCGCCCGGCTTAATTTTACATGTTATTAAGAAAAAGATCATGTCTAAAGACATATCTCAGTCATAGAGTGCTTACCTGCATGCAGTGAGGGCCTGGGTTTCATCTTCAGAACTAAAAGCAAAAGGAAGAAGAAAAATAGAAGAGAGGAGGAAGAAGGGGCCAGATCCAGAAGCCCATGCTGAGGAAGTTCAGTTAGACTCGGAAGTCCTAAAGCGACTGCTGAGGATTTTATTGTACTGATTGCATGTATAGTGCCTCGCCTGCCTGTCTGTCTGGACTACGAGCATGCTTGGTACCTCTGGGGGCCAGAAGAGGGTGTCGGATCCCATGGAACTGGAGTTATGGACAGCTGTGAGCTGCTCATGGGTGCTGCTCATGGGTGCTGCAGGTCCTGGTCCCTGTGCAAGAGCAGCCAGTGGTCTTAACTGCTGAGTCATCTCTCCAGCCCCCTACTTCAGAGGGTTTTGAACAGGACTGACTTGAATAGTTAACATAACAAAGTAAAGCTCCCTGTTAGGTCTCAATTCTTGTGTTGGAAAATTACTTCTCAGTGTGTTGGAGATGGGATCCAACAGGAAGATAGTCACTCGGTATACCCTCGTGAATGGATCCATAGCTTTACCACAGAGTTCTAGAGAGGGTTAGCTACAATAAGGGTAGGCTATTACTCAGTCAGGCCCGCCCTTCCTGCTTTCTCTTCACACGCTCACTTTCCCTTCCCCTTTTTACTATATTATGTTATGGGAGCCCTCATCAGGTTCCGGCACCAGGCTCTTGAACTTCTTAACCTTTAGTACTATAAGAAACAAACTTCTGCCAGGTGGTGGTAGCACACACCTTTAATCCCAGCACTTGGGAGGCAGAGGCAGGAGGATCTCTGTGAGTTCAAGGTCAGCCAGGTCTACAAAGTGAGTCGAAAAAAACCCAAAACAAACAAAAAAAAAAAAAAAAAGAAAGAAAGAAAAAGACATGAACTTCTTTTCCTAATAAATTAACCAGTCTGTAGTATTCTGTTATAGCAACAGAAATGGACAAAGACTTCCTGTGAAGAATAAAGTACTTGGAGGAGAAAGTTAGACAGTTTACAAGGTTGTTCCAATAGTCCTTGTGACAAAGAAGACTGAGCTGAGGAAGGGACCTGTATGCCAGGACTAAGATGAGCTGTGGACTTGCTGGGAAAGGAAGCAAGAATTTGGAGCAGACAAAGAGAGAGAGGAGTGGTACAAAAACTCCAGGTGGAAGGTGACAGAAAGGCTTGGTGACAGGTGTGGCTGGCCCAGGCTTAGCTGCCTCACTTCCCAGCTGCTAGTGTTTATCCTCAAACAAAGTACAGGCAGGTAGAGAGCTGTGTGATGGGCACACGGAATGAGAAGTGGGAGCAAAAGCAGTTGACACTAGACCCTGCTGCCACTCTCCAGGGGTGGGAAGGGCCCTCTGCAGAGTAGAGACATTGCTTCAGCAGCCAGAGGCAGGAAGATGGCCCTTGCAAGTCAAGGAGCAGAGGTAAAGGAGAAAGCAAGGTAAAAAGACAGAAGCTACAGAACGGAGCCCCCTCAATTCCACCTTCTACCAGCTCTCAGAGAGCTTGAATAGGGGGCTATGACCTCTTTGGAAGGATGTTCTCACGGGGTTCTTAACAGAAATTGTCCCTGAGGGTCAATGGGATGTGGAGAATCCTTAGGCCAGCCCCTGGGCATGTCACTTAATCTGTTTGGGTGCAAGATGACTGACCCCCATCATGCCCTGGAGTGTATAAAGTACCCTCACATTTGTCATCTCACATAATTGCTGTAACTATTAAGAGAGGAATTAGCATCATTGTCTTCATCATTCGAGGAAAAATGTCAGGAGGGCAAGGATCGTATGTACTTTTTTCCTGTAATATATCCCACATGCCTCCACTTCACAGGTGGCCCACACAGTCAGAGATGTTTGTTGACTGAACCTCCTTTCCTGTGTTTTGATTTTACAAAGAAAATATTCAGAAGAACGATGTAAAGTGAAAGAGTCATCAACAGAACCGTAGTGGGAACTCAGGTTGGTACCTTCAGTCCATGGATCTTATTTAGCACACTACCGTCTACAGATGACATGTTGGGCACAGACTTAGGCCTCAGGCTACTGCACCCTCTTTACCCACCCTCAGAGTTTTCCTCATCTAACTACCAAACATTTCCCGAGCTCTCAGGAGGACCCAGGAAGGAGACTCTGAGGAACAACTGGGCCAGCAGGGCCTACTCACGCCTGGTTGCAAGGGGCCTGGTTGAACCGGCAGGTGAAGATGAAGTTGCCCAAGGCTTCTTCCTCTAGAGATGGCAAGGTGTCGGGCAGTCGGGACAGAATGTTGATGTAATGGAACCGGTACCACTCCCTCACTGCATCCACCCCAGATGAGTACGTCTGGTAGAAGCAGTCTGATTTGTTCTGGTTGCACTGCATACGGAAACCTGACTGTGAGTACTCATGGGGAGCCACAAAGGTCACCGGTGGGGGTTGAGGTGCTCCCATTTCCTCCTACCGTTCCTTTTAGTCTGCGTGTTTAGGGTCTGGGAATGTAGTTCAGCGGAAGACCCCTTGAAGAGTACAGGCAAAGACCTGGGTTTTACACACACACACACACACACACACACACACACACACCTCTGACAGGAGAGTCTCAAGTGAGTCCCATCAGTAGAGACTAGAATTCGGAAGTGTGTATTTTCTGCAACAGATTTTACTTCTCGCTACTTATCCTCTACTACATAAGCAGCCATCAAAGAGGCTCCACAAAGGGGAGGGCACCGTGGGGTTTATTTTTGCATCATTCATTCATTCATTCGTTTAATTGTTTGTGTATTTGTGTTGCTTGAAACTCCACAGGGTCCTCAGGCCTTTCAGTCTGACAGAGTGGGCGGGGCTATGACAAGAGTCGAGCGCGTGGGCGGGCCCTGGACTAAGGGGCGGGGCTTACCAGTTGGAAGCCGATCGTCCAGTCCTTCCTATCCACTTGCGGGTTGTTATCCCGTACGCTGGAAGACGAGCTGCGCACTACGCGGGCTGAGGAGGGCGGAGGTGGTGTGCGCAGGCGCTGCAAGGGGTGCGGGAGAGCATCCCGGAGGTCCCGGGTGCTGCGGCGGTGAGCCCCAGCCTGGCGAGTGTAGGAGGAGTTGTATTTATACAGATCAAAAAGTGTCTGTTCCGTGATGCGATCGAGCTCTTCCAGCTCCTCTTTAATTTCAGTGTATCTGAAACAGCCAATGGGGAGGAGGTCGTACTAGGGACGCCCCACCGAATCCCTGACCTCGCTGCGCTACAGTGTTCTCCTAAAACACCGAGGGATCAGTGATCGCTATGACGGCTCCAGAGATGTCTGGGTGTAGGGGTGTAAACAGATGTGTCTTGTAGCCTAGGCCAAGACTTCATTTATTGCTGCCTATTTGCGGGGGAGAAGGGGAGAGCCTGTTTTTCACTCCCATGGCCTGGGAGCTCAGGTCGTCCTTCCCCATCCCCTTTAGAGAGGGTGGCCTTTGGGAGTGCCTGTCACCAGTGCCTTCAAATAGAGGCTTCCCAGCAACTGCACTTTGAGCATCTCCCTGAACTGCTGTAAAAACAACAGATGTAGTTCCTACCCTTGACCCTTCTCCAGAGACTCCGTTTTAATGAGTTTTGGAAGGGACCCAAACACTGTTCCCTATACATTCCTCATTCTCAGTACTGGTCGTTTTACTGTATGATGGACATCCACATACTGGCCTTAGAATTACAGTCTAAGAAACAAAACAGGAATTGTAAATTAAACCAGGCTGTAAGAGTCAAAACCAATACACAAATATTAATTGCATTTCTAAATACTAGCAACAAGGAAATGAAAAGTGGAAAAAGCACCACACTGGGGCAGGAGAGATGGCTTTGCCGTTAAGAACACTATATGCTCTTCCAGAGGGTCTAGGTTCAGTTCTCACCACTTACATCGGAGCACTCACAACCCCTGTAACTCCAGTTCCAGAGAAAGTCGACTCCCTCTTCAGGCCTCCAGACACACTCACACGTGTGGCATACATGCACAGATATACACATGCACATACAAATAAAAGTAAATATTTGTAGAAGGAATATCTTGTGTAGTGTATGGATAAATCGCCTGTCAAATACAAAACAAAAAACCTATGGCATACAGGAAAAGGTAGGATAGAAGGTGGGACATCCGGTAGGCAGAGAAGATTCTGGGAAAGTGCCAGACGTGGGAGATTCGCAGGGATCAGGGATCTGAAGGAGGACACAGGCGTGGTATCTGAGCATAGGTAACCAGCCACATGGCAAAACTTAGACTACAATAAATGGGTTAATTTAGTTGCAAGCTAATAGGGCATGAGCCTAGGTATTTGTAAATATATTTTGAGTCTGAGTAGTTATTCTGGGAACAGGGACGTGGGTGGAAAAACACTACAACAAATAATTTTTTAAATAACAATCTTAAACAAATCTGATAAATGTAGGAGTAAATCTGATGAAAGATAAGCAAGACTTCTACACTGAAAAGAGCACACTGAAAACCTGCGAAAGACCAAGGAATCTTACAGCTACTCATGCATTTGATGTCACCAAATTCCCAATTTGATTTTTAGATTACATACAATACAGACCCCAAACTTCAGCAAAACTTTTTAAAAGGAAGTGGGAGGTAGATCTAAGATTTCTGTGGAAATGCAAAGAGTTTCTATAAAGCTCAGGCTGACCTCAAACTTGAAATCTTCCTGCCTTAGCCTCCTGAGCAGCTGAGCTTGCGGGAACATGGCACAATGCCTGTTTGCAAAACACTTGCAAACAACTGTGGCCCAAAAAATTGTGGGAAAGAAAAAAGTCGGAGAATGTATGCTATCTGGTTTAATATTTACTGTAGAGGGGGCTGGAGTGATAGGATGTCTCAGAGGCGAAGAGTAAAGGCTGCTCTTCCAGAGGACCTTGGTTCAATTCTCAGCACCTACATGGTGTCTCACAACCATCTAAACTTCATTTACAGGGGATTAATCCTCTCTTGGCTTTTATGCGCACTGCATGCACATGGTGCAAAGACATACATATTCAAGTAAAACACCTATACACTTGAAATATAACAATCATGGGCTGGAGAGGTGGCTCAGAGGTTAAGAGCACTGGCTGTTCTTCCCAAGGTCCTGAGTTCAATTCCCAGCAACCACATGGTGGCTCACAGCCATCTACATTGAGATCTGCCCGGGCATATATGTAGAGCAAATACTGTACACATAATAAATAAATAAAAAATGTTTAAAAAAAAAGAAATATAACAATCATAACAATAACAAGATTTTAAAAACATTTGCTGTGCCAGGCATGCTGGCACACATCTTTAAAGGTTTATTTTATTTTATTTATGTATACAGTGTTCTGTCTGCAGGTATGCCTGCAGGCCAGAAGAGGGCACCAAATCCCATTATAGATGGTGTGAGCCACCATGTGGTTGCTGGGAATTGAATTCAGGACCTCTGGAAGAGCAGTCAGTGCTCTTAACCTCTGAGCCATCTTTCTAGCCCCTGGCATACATCTTTAATCCCAGCATTGGGGAGGCAGAGTCAGGTAGATCTCTGTGAGTTCTAGGCCAACCTGATGTACAAAGTGATTTCCAGGTCAGCCAGGGCTATGTAGTGAGACCCTGTTTCAAAAAATAACATATGTAATATACATGTAAGAGGAATTGGCTGGAAATGTCCAATATCTTGACTATTAAATGTCACTTAGAGAAAAATTCAAGAGTTGGGTGTGGTGGCACACACCTTTAATCCCAGCATTCGGGAGGCAGAGGCAGGCAGATCTCTGTGAGTTCAAGGCCAGCCTGGTCTACATATTGAGTCCCAGGCCAGCCAGGGCTACACGGTGAGACTCTGTCTAAAAACAACGTTTGAGCACTAGTGAAGCATGCTATTGCCAGAGATGTGGGATTAGTGCATCTAGGTGTGACACAAACATTGTTTTGCTTCGCTTTGTTTTGTGCTCTCCAGGATCAAACCTACAGCCTTACAATTGCTAGACCCTTTCTCTACCTCTCCACCACTGAGCCACACCTGCAGCCCAAGTTTATTCAAAGTCTCATACATGGTCCTAATGTACCACTGTTTAGTTCAGAGCTTCACAATTCTCTCCTTTTGGCCCTGTTTTCATCCTGAAAGTTCAGTTGGCTGGACCTTAGGTGTTCCCTTTCTGTAGCCATTCTCTCATCCCCTCACAGGAGTAAATAGAGCTCAGGCTCAAGGTGTGTGCCCAAGGCCCAAGGCCTTCTGAGAGACTGATTCAGCAATGATGATTCCAAAAATGCTAGTATGAGCACTTGAGGAGCCAGGCACATCCATTGCATACACTACTCAACAAAATGGGCAGCTAACATTGTCATGCTCTTTTCCAAAAAAACGATATGGCCAGGACCAGAGTCAGAATGTGCTCCAATCTTCAGTGTCCTCTAGTCTGTCCCAAAAGGACCATAGAGCTCACACACACTGCCCCCTGCTGGAAGGGCACTCTGGTGCCCCAGCTATGTAATGTTGGGTTAGGAATCCAACCTTTGTGATTCCCAGCCTTGGCTGCCCTTCTGTAGGATGACCACAGCACTTGGTCAGCCTGACACATAAAGATCTGGAAAGATGAAAAGAGGAAATACTCAAGGACACAAAGTAAAGACAGCCAGGCCTCAGGAAGACATAGATAGGAGCCTGATGCCCAGAAAAGTGTCACCTCATTTTCTCAAGGTCATACAGGAAGAATCCAGGTGCCCAGCTCTGCTGGAACTGTTCCTATGACACAGGGCTCTACCTTCATCTCCCCTTTCCTCATCGCCACATTGCCATGTCTCTGCCTTCATCTAACCATTCCCCCACTGAGCTCATGTCATGTCTGAACCAGAGTCTTGTCAGTGACAATCTAGGCATTCAGCTTCCTCATGCTTCTTCTGAACTGGATTCCAATGAACACACACGCCAACAGTCTGGGGCTCCCAGACACCCTCTCAGGGATCTCCAGAGCATTCTCACTGGCATTCTGGAATTCTGAGCAGAGCCGAGAAGAAGTAACAAGCATACATGACAGCGTGTGCCTATGTGCTTAGCCCTACTCTCTGCTTCATCCAAATCAGTCTTGACACTACTCTCCTTGGTCACTTTCCCAAGCAGCTCTGAACACTGCCAATGAGGCACACACATAGACCCTACAGCCTCAGCTTGCAGATACCCAACAGCCCAGCCTAGACTCACATGTGGATACCCAACAAGTAGCCCTTATCCAGATCCGGTGAGCGGGTTCTGAGCTCTCAGATCACACATGGAGGTCAGTCCCAGCGACAGCAATTTCAGAATCAAAGGGGCCCATGAGCTGTTGAGATTAAGAACAGCCAGGGTGGTGAGTGTGGATGCCATGCTAAGACAGATGGCTGTGCTGAGCTCTTCTGGCCCTCACAACAGGACTGTTATTGCCTCTGGGCAGGCTGGGCACAGGGCAACCACTGTTGGTTGCCTCTAAGCAGGACAATTATTTCTTTCGGAAGACTTAACCATAACAAACCCTTGCTGCAACCTCTCTTAGGCTGTCAGGATGATGCTGTGTAGATTCCCCCCCCCCCTTTTTTTTTTGTCTTTGTTTTTGTTTTGTTGTTGTTGCTTTTTTCAAGACAGGGTTTCTCTGTGTAATCCTGGCTGTCCTGGAACTAGTTCTGTAGACCAGGCAGGCCTTAAACTCACAGAGCTCCAACTGCCTCTGCCTCCTGAGTGCTAGGATTAAAGGTGTGCGCCTCTGCCGCTGCTGCTGCTGCTGCTGCTGCTGCCGCCACCACCACCACCACCGCCCCCCCAGTTTAGAACTCCACATTTTAATGAGCTGGCTCAGGCTATGTAGAATCTGACCCCTAGTGATTTAAGACATCTTTTATGAATAGCCAGTCCCCAAAATAAATAACAACTCATACTATAAAACTTTTTCCTTAACAACAAAATGAGACATTTACCTTGTCATTGAAGTATGAACCCCTCATAGATAGCAAAGAGTTCCTGCTTCCCAGTGGGCTAATAATATATGAAAAGGACTGTGCATTACTCTTAGGAGAGTGGGTACTATACAACTGCAGTTGGTGTTTATTGCTGAGGGGATTAGTTATTAGAAGTACCTGCCCTTCTTACTCAGGAAACTTGCAGGGACCAGTGGGATGGCTCCACCTGTAAAAGTGCTGGCTGATGCCTAGCAACCCCAGGTAAGTTTAGCCCCCAGAACAGAACCCAGGTAAAGGAAGGAGAGAGCTGGCTCCAGAAAGTGTCTCCCATTTACTTGCCACAACACATGAGCACACACCCATACACAAGCACACTCACACACAGCTCTGCCTATTCGAGAACTCTTGTACCACCCTGGCCCTAGCAGCAGGGTGTCTGACAGAGAATGGCCTGACCACTGGCCAGCCCAGGGTCCAGACCTCAGTCTGGGCTCTCTCTGCCAGACCCCATGCAAAGCTTGGCATCCAGACTGAGAAGAGAGTGCAAGTCAAGGGTAGCTTTCTAGCTCAGAGTCCCACCTCTTTCTGTGGCTCTCTGAGGAAATGGCCCTCTCTTTGCCCACTCTTGCTGCCAGGCCCCTTGCTCTGCCATCTGCAGAAAAGACAAGTCCATGGTCTTCACTGTTCAAAAGCAACATGTTCTTCCTTGTTTTTTGGTTTTTTTTTTTTTTTTTTTGGTTTGTTTGTTTGCTTTTCGAGGCAGGGTTTCCCTGTATAGCCCTGGCTGTCCTGAACTCACTCTGTAGACCAGTCTGGCCTTGAACTCACAGGAATCCACCTGCCTCTACCTCCCGAGTGCTGGGATTAAAGGCCTGAGCCACCATGCCCAGCTCTTGGTTTTATTTTGTTGTTGTTAGCACAGGGTCTCATGTAGCCTATGCAGCCTCAAACTCAAGTTGTACCCAGGGCTAAACTAACCTTGAACTCATGATTCTCCTGACTTTACCTACCAAGGGCCAGAATTACTGGCATGTGACTCCAGGCCTGGCTGAATGCTTCCTTAGGTCCAGCCCTGAGTTTTATATATGTTTGTAGGCTCTCTTCACCCTGGATGTGACGATGACCAGCACTCTCTGTTGAGTGACAAGAAATTTACAAAAAGCAGCCCAGCGCTGCAACACAGGATCACTTCCTTACAATCTCTGCCAACTGTGTCCCTCAGCAGGTGGACACTCCAGTATGACCCTGCTCCACTCCAGGCCCTCTTTGGCAACTGGATCTTCCATTCTATCCTCCTCTCATCCCAGATACTTGAGTCCCTCCCTCTACCAACATCCATGATTCACACTCAGATCAGCAACTGCCAGGCTGCCGCCCCAGCCTGTGTGCTGCCTTTCTGCCTCTCACTGGTGGGCGGTTCCCCACCCCTGCATGCCTAACCAGGAGCCCCCTTCTTTCTGCTTCTCTTCCTGCTGGGCTCCTACTAGCTGCCCCACCTTGGGAAGCCCTGTTCTCATATGAGAGAGAGCTTTAAAGTCTCACATGGTCTGGGACTGCCAAGCTGAGAAGCATCATCACTTTGTTATCTGCCTGAGTTTAACTCTCTGGGCATCTGTTTCTTCATCTATAAAACGAAGGAAATAGTGGCACACGCGTCTGTTGTGAAGTTAAATCATTTAATAATAATACTTCTTTTCTTAAAGGACAGACACCTGGGCAAGTGGACAGGGCAAGTGAGCAGGGATCACCTACATACATTCAGCCTGGATCTTTTGGGGACAGCTAACAACACTATGTAGCTCTGACTGGTGTGGAGCTATGTAGACTAGGTTGGCCTGTAGCACACAGGCCTCTGCCTGCCTCTGCCTCCAGAATATTGGGGTTAAAAGCGTAGGCCACCACAGCTGGCCCATTTAATAATATTTCATTCAGATTTAGATTCATCTGGAAAGCCATCTGGAACACAAATATGTGTTGACATTGTTACTGGTTTTTTTTTTCTTTGTTATTAGCTATACAGCTTTGGATCTAATTATTTCACCTTGGTGAATATCAATTAACCTCATCTGAAAGCTGGAAATAACACAGGTGTGATAGCAAGTGCCCTGTAGTCCCAGGAGTTCAAGGCTAAGGAGGTTGGAGAGATGGCCCAGTGGTTAAGAGCACAGACTGCTGCTCTTCCAAAGGACTCAGGTTCAAGTCCCAGCACCCACATGACAGTTCACAACTGTCCATAACTGTCAGGTGTGGTGACGCACACCTTTAATCCCAGCAGTCAGGAGGCAGAGGCAGGCGGATCTCTGTGAGTTCAAGACCAGTCTGATCTATAAAGTGAGTCCAGGACAGTCAAGGATACACAGAGAAACCCTGGCAAGAAAAAAACTAAAAAAAAAAAAAAAAAAAAAAAAGAAAAAGAAAAGAAAGCAACAAAGGAAATATATAAAATCCCACCTCTCTAGACTTTGCAGAGTTAAGGGGATAGTGCTTAAAAATTACCCAATACTGAGTCCAGTATATAGTAGGTCTTCAGTTTCCTCTTGTATTTGGGAGTCCTCCCCTAGCTCCTCCCTCCCTTCTGTGTGTTCTCTCCCTCCTCCCTCTACAGCCACATTCCAGTAAGAGGGAAATTTTCTATATGGACAGCTGCTTCCCAGTCTGGGGGCCCCTAGACAGTGTGGTGTCACTCCCTGGTGTTTTATCCTGGCCTGTCCAGAGCCATGCACTCAGCAGAACCTTAGAAAATATGCAGCAGTCAACAGACTCTCCCCATATCTCCTCATCTTTGTGACCACAAATATTTATTGAGTGCCTACAATCTACTTCCAGGCCCTGGCTCCTCCCTCTTCCAGCACCATCTGCTTGTTATGTCCCCCACTCTGCCTGGCCTAAGGTGGGAAAGGGCTGAGAAACCTTCAGGAAAAGTGACACTAAGGGAAGGAACTATCCCAAGCCTTGAAATGAAGGTAATAAGTGTTCAGAAACCTCACTTATTCCAAGTCCCACCTCTTGAATATAAGACAGGAACCGAGTTTGGGACTCAAACTAACAGGATGAATCAGGATCCTGTCAGTATCGATGACCCTGTCGTTGCCTTGTTTTGGCTTCTTGGCCTCAGTTTCCTATTTGTAAAATGAGGATAATACTGGTCCCTGCCCCCAAAACTTTGAGAATGACCCAAGGAGGCTGTAGAGGACTTTCAAGGGTCTGATGTGTTCAGCTTTAGTAAGTGAGCCTATCATGTTTACTACATGGGGCCAGTTTTGGGTTTCCAGAACAGGACTCCCCAACCTTTGTTAATTCATGACACATCTTTGGACATGACAGGCTACCTGCGGGAGTCTCCACCCGCAGTGTGTGACCAATCCCAGCCATCCATAATTGTCTGCATTCCTGATGTGTGTGCTCACACATTCGCCCTCATTCAAACACTCACAAGAGACCTTACACTCCTTGAAGGCAGACCAACTTAGAGTTTTTATTGTACTAATCACCGTGTGTGCGGCAGTATTTATTTACACACCTACCTCTTCCACCTTGTCTTAGCTTCCTGTCTCCAGTACCTAGTAAAGTGCCTGGCCCTCAACAAAGGTCGCTGAACTAGCAGCAAACCTCTCCGGCTGGGTGCTAGCACAGTCTGGTTTGACGGAGGTTTCAGTGGCATAAGTGAAGACAAAGGATATGTACAAACACCCAGGCCTGCCCTCCTCTCGTCTCCATGGGAACAGTCCAGTTTCCAGACCCAAACTGGCAAACAGTACTGATGAAACCTCTAACCTCAGAACACATCAAAGCCCTTAAAGGTCAGAGAACTGGGCAGTTGGCTAAGGCAGCTGAGCCGGGATCTTCTGTGTACATGGGCCTGAGGCTTTGCGGACAGCTGACTATAGACCTCCTTCCCACCACACTCTACTGCTCTTCATCCCACCCCCATGCTGCCAACCCCACAGCATGGCAAATGTCCCTTCTACCCAAAGACCTTAGCTCACTGGTCTCGCAGCTCCAATTCCATGACCACTTTTTGTTTGCTTTCGGGCTTGCTTGCTCTTGAGCTGCTGCATGTGAAACTCTGGGCGTCAAGCATTCTAAGCATATGCTCTACCATGGAGCCAACTCTCCCCCCCCCACCATGGTACCCGGAAAACAGCGCGGGACAGACTGACCTGTAGGGATTAAGTGTACAGACAGTGACAGCAGGGAAGACCAGCTTGTCGGAATTGAGGTTGATGTTGAGGCTCACGGGGTAGCTGAAGTACTCTTCAAACAGCAAGGCGAACTGCCAGTACATCATGCCGAACGTGCAGAGCCACAGCACTGCCCAGAAGGCTGTCTTCATGCGGTTGTGCTTAGAGCACACCAGGCGGATGGCACCGTGGATGGTGGTATTGTTGCAGAAGAATTGGAAGAGTTCTCGGTAGGAGCGGTGGAACTCAATCAGGGCCTCCTCCTCCTCAGTAGGCTGCGGAGGCGCTGAGGGTTCGAGGCCCAGCCCCTGCTCTTCTCGCTTGTCCCCCTTCCCCAGCCCTTGCATGGACTGAGGAGGACAAGGGTCTTGCTCCTTGAACTTGTCGCCCTTCATGGAGCCCTTAGGTGAGTTGGAGAGGTGAGGGTCTAGGTCAAGGTTGAGCTCGGGGGCTCTGGTGTGATCCGACATCGTTATCACGAAGGCAGAATGGAGCTGTCCCTGACCGTGCCGCATCCCACGCAAGTCCTCTCTCCCCTAGTCCCTCCCACCCTCCTCCACCTTTCCAGGAGCCAGCTGACCTTCTGGATTTGGGCCAACCAGGCAGCACTGAACTTCACTGGAGTAGCCACAGAGTCTCACAGCGAAGGCCACCTTCGTTTGCCCGCTAGCGCCTCCCTAGGTTTCCACTGCAGGCACTGTGCCTGGCTTAGCACCTCTCTCTCTTGCCCTCTTCCTCCCGGACTGTGTGACCGGCTCCAGCTTTCACGCCCTCTTGGCCCAGCTGCCTCCTGCTTCTCTTTGGGTCTCCCTCTCTGCGCCAGACTCACTGATCCTGCCTCACTTCCTTTCCCGCCTTCCCTGTCTCCTCCTGAGTCCTCTTCTCTGGGCTCTAGTCCTAGCCTCCAGCTCCCTGCTAACTCCTTCTCGGCCTCAGGGACCGTAGGGCTGCAAGAGGCCTGAGCTGCCTCCTGCTCCGGGCTCCCAGGTGTGGCTGGGCTGGGACTGGTTCCTTTCCAGTTCAATCTGGCAGCGGAGCCTCTCCACCCTCTCACCTGACAGGTGCAGTGCCGGGCCCTGGAGCCCGCCTGTGCCCGCCCGTCGGCCAGGGATGGGAGCGACAGAAGTTTCATTAGCATCTCAATTAAAGGTGAGCAGGGCAGAGGGAGGGTCAGAGGAGGAGTCTGGTCTGGGAGCTCTCCAGGGAGGAGGGCTCTTGGGGACAAGTGAACCAGGTACCTGCTGAGGAGTGTCAGCCAGAGATTGATGGGGAACGGACTGGCAAGGAGGCTAGGGACAGAAGACAGGTGAAGCTTAGAGAACCTGAACAGGGAGGAAGGATTCTACGCATAAAAGCCAGGAAGGCCAAAGGGGAAGGAGGGTGGTTGAGAAGAGGTGGGGAAACCAGGAGAACAGGGAAGGCAGAAAACAGAGACAGGCTGAGGAGGACTGGACAAAGGGCTGAGGGAGGATGGAGGAGGAGGAAGAAGAGGGGGCCATCCCCAAAGGGACTCTCCTGTCAGGCAAGATAGCCAGGGGAAAGAAACTTAAGTGGACTTCCAGAAACCAGGGTCTCTTCTGATTGGGGCCCCTCATGGTCATCCCAGGTTAGTGTCACACCCAGGATCCTGGAGGAAAAGGAAAATGGGTCCCTCCAAAACTGGGGCACCTGCTGGCCCCGCCGTCTTCTTGCCCATCTTCTTCCCTCTGAACTCCTCACCCCATCTACCCGGCTCTGTCCAGGCCTGGGAGGGGCCCGGGTGAAGTAGGGGGCTGGGCCAGGTTCTAGGACATTCTGTTCTTTCTGACACTATCGGCTGATAGGTCAGGAATGTGTAATGTCCCCTGTTGTGGTCACAGGGTTGCAGGAATGTGGGCACCAGAGGTAACATGTGCGAGGAGGCCAGGCAGAGTTCTGTGGGCACAGATCAAGAGCCTACGGACAGGCAGGGATGGCAGACACTGGGAGAGAACAAGAGGGCTGTGTTCATGCTTGTATCTGAGGCAAGGAGGGTGGGCACTCTGTCCTAGAGGGAAGATGAAGCTGCTTCTTCAGGGCTGTGTTTTTCTCCAAAATCTCCCTCAACCTCCAGCCAGAGGAGAGAGGTGCAAACATCAAGCAGTGATGGGGCACTTTGAGGCTTGGAAGCCTCAAAGGCTCAGACTCAAAAAAGATGTGAGGAGTCACAGGAAAGCTCATCCAGGCCCTGCACAGCTTGCTGGTGATATCCTCACGTGAGCCATGCAGAGTGCAGCCACAAGCGTCCCAGTGTGCTCACTGGCTCTTCCTACTACATACCTTCTCTCCAGCAGCAACGGACATCCGTGCTCTCTGTGCCCCAGACCTGTAGACCCAAACCTAAGCAGCCATAGAGCCCATGGAAAGGAACAGGCCAGCAAATCAAGTAGGTGAAGTACAGTGACATCCTGGAGACTGGCATTGCAGCTGAATCTTAAAGAGTGAGGCATTTAGTAGACAAATAAGAGGGTCACCTCTGAGCTCAAGGTAAAATGCTTCATCTCATCTTAAAACAAGAGTCTGTCAATCAGGGTTCTACCTGCTGGCTAAGCTGTTTGACAGATCCTTGACACACATTCATGAAACCTCCCATAAGAAGAAGGAGGCTGGTTTTCTTATTTTTCAGATGAAGAAACTGACCCTCCAAAACAACAAACCAGTTTTCTGATGCCACAAAGCAAAATAACAGCATCTATAAACTGAATTAGAAAATATTTTCCTCTGAAGTTGCCTCTTGCTATTTACCTTCTGAGACAGACCAGCCATAGAACCCTGGGGAACCAGACTGCAGGGATGGGCTCAGCCATTCCCACACAAAGGCCACATGTCTCCTCGGCTGTATGTCTCTATACTGTCCCTACCTCTCCATATCCCCAGCCACCCCTAGAAACGCCCCCCCCCCCCCCCCGCTTGAATCGAGCCCTTAAACTAGTGAGTGTCCTACCTGCAAGGTGCCAGCTTCCCCTGACTGTTTGATCTGTGAGATTCAAAGAAGCCGGCTCCGCCCTGCCTCTTCTGTTTGCTAGCTGGGCCTGAAACCCAAGTACTGGCTTAAAGCAACATGACAAATAGTTTTCATCTCAAGGACTCTGTGAGAATGCCTGGCCTAAACAGTGTGGTGACCGTGGCATGTCCCGACAGAGTTCAAGAGAGTGGCTTGGCTTGGAGACCACAGTACTAGAGATCTGGAATGGGCCAGTGCAAGCCTATTGTGAGAATAGGTATCTGAGGGCCTGTAGTTTGGTCAGAGACCCACTTGAAATATTACATATACACACAGGCGTACGCACATATATGCAAACATATCTACATATATGCAAACATATATATATATATATATATATACACACACACACACACTTCCCCCCCCCAAACCAGGGGATCCTTCTGTAGCCCAGGCTGGCCCACCTGGAACTCACAGTAATACTCCTACCTTAGTTCTCCAAGTGCTGGAACTGTGGGTACATTTTTGTCATAGTATAGTTCCCCAGAAACATAGAAGCACATGAAACTTCCTGTTGTCCTGTTGTCCCATTTCTTTCCTTACCCCCAGCCCAAAGGGACCCTCGATGACTTGTTTATCAATCCATCTCTTTCTTGGTGTCTTTTTGAGTTACATGTTTTGTTGTACTGTATGTTTTTTTTTTCTTTTTTAAGATTTATTTATTTATTATGGATACAGTGTTCTGTTTGTATGTATGCCTACAGGCCAGAAGGGGGCACCGGATCTCATTATAGATGGTTATGATCCACCATATGGTTGCTGGGAATTGAACTCAGGACCTCTGGAAGAGCAGCCAGTGCTCTTAGCCTCTGAGCCATCTCACCAGCCCTGTTGTGCTGTTTGTTGAGACAGGGTTTCAATGTATAATTGATCTTAAACTTGCTTTATAACCTAGGCTGGCCTTGAATTCATTATCCTCTTGCCTCAACCTCCCAAATATTAATATTACAGATATGTACACCATGCTAGTTTAAATGAATTTCCAAAAAGAAAAAAAAATCATAAGTGGGACCACACCATAGGTATTACTCTATGATTTCCATTTTTTAAAGATTTATTTATTTATTATGTATACAATGCTCATGCCTGCAGGCCAGAAAAGGACACCAGATAACATTATAGATGGTTGTGAGCCACCATGTGGTTGCTGGGAATTGAACTCAGGACCTCTGTAAGAGCAGCCAGTGCTCTTAACCTCTGAACCATCTCTCCAGCCCATGACTTCCATTTTTATTTTTAATCTGAAAAGGCATTTTTAAGCCAGGCATAGTGGTACATCCTTTAATCCCAGCACTTGAGAGGCAGGTGGATCTCTGTGAGTCCAAGGACAGCCTGGTCCACACAGTGAGTGCTAGGACAGCCAGGGCTACATAGTGAGACCCTGTCTCAAAAAAAAAAAAAAAAAAAAAAAAAAAAAAAA
>CAJQZJ010031585.1:2985970-3023966 GCA_907164525.1 Lophiomys imhausi
CAAAAAAAAAAAAAAAAAAAAAAAAAAAAAAAAAAAAAAGAAGGTAAACAGACTGTAGGGGTTAGATAAATTAGATTTAGAAAATATATAGGAGTTTCTGATACTGTCTCTTAATTCGGGGCTTGAAGAGCATTATCAGCATGAAGTCAGCAAAAACAGGAAAGACTCAATAGACTGAAAAACAAAGTATCTGGCCTGACATTGTTTTCAGCTGCTAAGTGGGCAGAGCCCAAATTAAGCTGAAACAGAATTCCTCCTATTTGAGGACAGTGCGTGGAGCCCAGAAGAGAAGAGGCCCCTGATGCTAGAGAGCTCCAAGAGTCCTGCTGAAAAAACGGCTGGCCATTGATGGCCAGCTCTCTCCCTGAAGCAGAAAGAAGCCGGTGAGCAAAGAAAGCCTGAGCAAGACACCAAAAGGCCAAGGACTGGACCCTGTGGCTCAGCTTTTGCCTAGAGGGGTTTGATCTGTCTAAACAGTGGCCTAAAGGAAACGGTGCCTGGCTTTAAGGACTGAGGCAGAGCAGCTGAGTTCCTGATTCAGAAGAAGTAAGTTGGCCTGCAGACGGCTGGGGTCTCCCACAGAGAAGAAAGCATGAAGCCTTATTTAAGGTGAGACTGCAATAACCAACTACCCTGACGAACCTGCATCTGAGAGATCCAGAAGAAGGACTGCTAAGTGTGTTAAAGAATCTACAACAAATACTGTGTTCCTGACGACTGAGGACCTGCCCCAGAGACTGTATCATTCTAAAAGGTTATGAAAGTGGTTGTTATGATTATCAATAGGTTTAGTGGATAGGTTAAAGGGGTTGTAGGAATTTATAGGATTAATAGTTAAGAAATTGTTGGTGTTTGTTATAAGTGAATTTAGTAATAAATAAATAAGTGTTAAATAATAATTTAAAAGTTCGGTTACAACAGACAGATACTTTTACCTCTCTGGGACACAGGACTATCACTGAAAGAATGAAGGAGCAGGAAGTGCTGGGTAAGGATGCCTAGTTACAAAGGCCTTCCCAGATGACTGCACCTACATGGGGGGACTAAAGCTTGAAAACAAAGGGGTGGGGTGAGTTGTTCCCAAGTCTAACACTGTTTTCTGGACTTCCAGAATGGTAGAGTCTTGAATGTCAGGGGCATTTTTTACCGTGTCTGAGAAAGACCCTTTTCCAGGGCTTCCTGTTGCCTCTCCCAGAGCCCCAAGCCATCCCTTAAATAAGTGGCTGCCTTCCCTGCCCCATGCCAGTCACCCACCACCTCAGTAGGGCCATAAACTATGCAATGACACAAGTGAAAGAAGGGAGCCTCAGGGTCTGCAGTGGGTGAGCATCAGGGTTCCCAGGTCGTCCTGTCTCTCATTCCAAAGGCAGCCACCGGAAGGGATCCCTTTCTCCTCCACACTCCCAATGGAAGCCTACCCCAACACCTCCTGATGTTCACTGTTAATGAACTGGCCCACGTATGCACCTGTGTTTACGTACACATGCCTACGTGTGGGCAGATCATAGTATAAGTTCTCTAAGGACAAGCACCAGGCTTACTTATCTTGGTGACTTCGGTGACTAGTGGGTACTATTTCTGTTTTGTTTCTGAGACACTCACTCTGTGGCCCAGGCTGCTCTTAAATTCCCAGTCCTCCTACCCCATTCATTCTCCAATTGCTGAAGTTACAAAGGTATACTACCATGCCCAACTTAATGGTCACTACTTGTTGGCCCCCTCTACAGAAAAACCAAACTCCACACTTGACTAGGATCCAAGGCTTATCTTTGACAGAGAGGGAGTGTGCACGGGGAAAGCTTTGAACATCTTGACTTCTTCAGATAGCACATTGATTTGTGGTCGGTTTGTCGAAGTTCCCTTCACTTTTTCCTTTTCAGCCTTTATCCCTTCTAGGGTGAAAAAGAGCTGAATACTTAAATGCACCCCTTTGTTCTTATACTCCGCACTAACTACAGGGTTGCCTGCTGTGGAAGCAGCATCCTTCAATCTTCCGTTACGTAGTATCGATTTAACGTGATGGACCCCAAAAAATTCTCCCTGCCATCCTCAATGTAGTGACCTGGAAAGATGCTTAGAAGTCCCCTTTAGAGACATATTCCTTTGGTTAGTTCAGGGCTTAACAAGTTTAGCACTGCTGCCATTCCCAGCCAACCAATTCTTTATTGTCTGGGCCTAATCTTGTGCTGCAGGTCACAGCAACGTCCCTGGTCTCTGTGCACTAGGTGACAGTAGGAATTCCAAGCAGTTGCAACCTAAAATGTCTTAAGACATCTCCAAATACCTTCTGGGGAGCAAGGGTACCAAGACTGAGAATAATTAGGCAAGGCTTTGGTCCCATTGACATTCCAAGCACTCGGGAGAAGGCTCACCTCTCATCTGCTATGACCATTTCTCAGTGTATACCAGCCCAGTTGGGCTGGCTAAGGGCATCAGTTGGCTAAGAGAAATGTAAGGAAGGAACAGGAGTGTTTAAAAGGACCCGCTCACACCAAGCCCCTTTGGGGATTAACTCATCAGCTGTGGGGAGAAGGATGTTTCAGCAACCCCCCCCCACACCGCCCCAGAAGGAGGCCTGGGAGAAGCGCCCTTCACACCTTCTGGGAGTCTGTGGGAGACTAGTCCTGGCCTGGTATTGCCCAAGAGACATGGATAAAAATTTCCAGAAGCTGGTTAAAAACCGCAAAAGGCAAAGACAATGCTGTGCTTATGAGGAATTTGAAGATTTCTTATCCCCTGAGTCGCCATCCTCTGGAAGGTTAGAGAGGCATTATCATAACCATTTCATATTGCATCATCTGTCTGTGGTCCCTATAGGTTGCCAGGAGTTCGGCTGAGTCTCCTCACCTTTCTAGGACCTGACTCAGAATGTCTTCCACACTCATATACATATCACATAAATATATGAATAAACACATGAAAATTTTAAGTGAAAAATCCACTGATCTATATGTAAAGACTCACAAACCTTAAGACACACAAACTGCCAGACAGCGGTGGCTGGCACACGTCTTTAATCCTAGCACTTGGGAGGTAGAGATGGGCAGATTTCTGAGTTCCAGGCCAGCCTGGTCTACAGAGCAAGTTCCAGGACAGAGAAATCTACACAGAGAAATCCAGACTCAGAAAAGGAAAAAAAGATATGCATGCTATATGAATAAAAAAGACTGGTCACAAATTAAAGGTAGGTAATGACAACATGTTGGATCCCAATATACTTTCTCTCTTTTTGGATAGTACATGTGACCTTTCCTTAATAAAACATAAAAAGAAGAAATAGCAAAAATTATCTAAAGCTGCTACCCACCTGTTCCTTTATGTTCTTAAGAGACCCAAGTGAGTCTAGACCCTACCCCAGCTCCCTGGGCCTAAAAGGAAGAGAAACCAGAGCAGGTCTGGTATTCAGGTATCTCTACTCTTGCCTGGTGGCTTTGGCCTCGGACTGTTGATGTGTAGACAGTTTCCTATTGCTGCTGGCCTAAACCCAGTGAGGAGACCACACAGAGTAACAAATCTAAAGCCCAGGCTGGTCCTCTCAGACTTTCCTAAAAATCACTCCTGCACCAGCATTTGACATCTCCACTGAAAGCCTGTCTGGATATCTGATCCACCATGGAGAGAGGTCCAGTTCTCAGGTGAGCTATGGCAAGAGAAGACTGCCCCTCATTCCCAAAGAGACTCCCCTGAGTCACAAGGAAGGCAGGGCAGATGTGACATGGGCTGGGATCTGAAAATCAGGCCTGGACTGCAGGTAGGTTCTGCCAGAGTGACTAATACTCCAGCGAGTTTGTACCTGACATGTGGCATAAGCCAGATCATGCTAAACTCTGTGAGCCCAGACTTAATATCCAAACCAAGCCATAGGCCAGCCCACAGCCTAGAAGGGAGCAGACAGGCAGTGCAA
Source organism: Lophiomys imhausi (assembly GCA_907164525.1). Taxonomy (NCBI): domain Eukaryota; kingdom Metazoa; phylum Chordata; class Mammalia; order Rodentia; family Muridae; genus Lophiomys; species Lophiomys imhausi. The sequence goes on from CAJQZJ010031585.1 coordinate 2,989,875, forward strand.
GGCAGACATTAGTCTTCCTTGGGGGCTGTGTCTCCCTCATGGAGGCATGGACTGAAATTTGGACAGTGGGTTGGGTGAGGGAGTTGAGCGGTGGCAACCAGTGGAAGGGAGAAAGTAGGGGTGCCACATATCTAGCCATAAGAAAAGGGCCACCAGGCTGAACAACCTTGGAACCCTGCATTCCTCTGTCTGGCACCCTGAGCAGCAGGTAAGGTAGCTGGGCTTTCAGGCCTCTCTGTTTAAAGAGAGTCACAGGTCTGTAGGCACACAAGCTGGAACTGGGCTACCCAGCCCCAGCTCAGTGGTCCTCACTCACCAGGACCTAGGTTTTCACATCTTCCCCCCTTCTCCCTTCTAGAGAGGTTCCCAGAGGACAGAAGGACAGGCTCAGGGCCAGCTGCACTCTCTCCAATGTCTTGCAGTGTGCCCACTAGTGTGTTGTGTGGGTGGACCAGCAGGGTGGAGGCCTGATGGCTTCTTACTGTGGTGGTAGCTTTTCTTTAAAAAAAAAAAAAAAAAAGGCACAGAGTGGGGCAGGCCCCTAGTCTCTGCCAACCAGGGTGAATGGCCAGGCGCTGCATCTGCTAGCCACGTCTGGGTGTCGGGCTGTCAATCTCCGATGTCTCCACATTACAAATCTGGCACCCAGCTGTCCACTGCTCTGCCTCAACGTGCATGCGGTTTCCAGGTCGGCTCTGCCCTGCGCTCTCGGAGGTCAGCCCGACTGAGGGCTAGCCACTGGCTCTGCGCCCCCTTTCCACCAGCGGGTGGTCTTGATCCGCCGCCCCTCTCGGGGGCCAGAAAGGTGGAGGCCGGGTTCCGGGCCTGCAGCTCTCACGTGCTTTCCCGGCCACCCCCTCCCGCCCTGCGTCGAGGCGGCCAAGCCTGTTCCTCTTCCCCCCGTCGCGATTGCGACAGGCCGGCCTCTGCTCCCAGAGCTCCCTGCCCCCGCCCCCGGCCGGCTCTCTCCACTCCCACTTCCTGAGCCCGGCGCTGGAGCCCTGGAGGCCAGGCCCGGCCGCTCCCGGCCCCCGGGGGCACGTCGGCCCAGCCGCCAGGCTTGGGAAGTCGTGGCCAACGCTGCTCAGGACGTCCGGGCTTCCCACCTTCCTCCCAGGCCTCCACCCGGTCTGGTCAGCCGATCCGAAAGGCCGCCATGCGTCTGCCTGGGGCCGCCTCTCCCTGCGGCCTGGTCTGGGGGCCACTCCTGCTGGGACTCTGCGGGTTCCTGGTGGCATCTCAGCCCCAGCTGGTGAGGGAGGGGCTAGGTGGTATGGGCCAAGTGGGGAAGAGGGCCCGGGCAGTCTTCTCTCTAGCCCTTCTGCCCTCCAGAACTGACCCTGCCTCATTCTTCTCTGTCTGCGCCTCCCCTGGAAGGTGCCCCCATATCGCATCGAAAACCAGACATGCTGGGACCAGGACAAGGAATACTATGAGGCCAAGTATCACATCTGCTGCTCCCGCTGTCCCCCAGGTGAGAACAGTGGCCTGGGTGGTAGAGGTGGGTCAGAATGACACCATCATTGGTAAAACTAGCTGGGAGAGAGAGAGACATTGTCACACGGGCACTGAGATTTGAAGAGATAGCTGCGTAGCCACGAAGGTTGGATGGGGACAAAGAGACCAAGGAGAGGCTCCATGGCATACAGCTAGCAGCAGAGACCGGAGACAGCCTCCTTGTCTCCTGATACCCCTCTTGCTCCTCACAGGCAAGTTTGTCTCTGCTGTATGCAGCCACAGCCAAGACACAGCTTGTGAGACATGCCCCCATAATTACTACAATGAACACTGGAACCATCTCTCCTTCTGCCAGCTGTGCCGCCCCTGTGACTCTGGTGAGTGGGGACCCACCTGAATGATAGGTTCTGATGAGACCCCAGCTCCTCTCTGACCCTTCCTTCCCTCTCCCTACCAGTGCTGGGCTTCGAGGAGGTTGCCCCTTGCACCAGCGATCGGAAACCCGAGTGCCGCTGTCAGCCAGGGATGGCCTGTGTGTATTCCGACAATGAGTGTGTGCACTGTGAGCGGCTTGTAATCTGCACGCCTGGCACGGAAGCTGAGGTTACAGGTCAGAGGTCACTGAAGGCAGCCAGGGAGAGGAAGCTGGGCGTCAAGGGCAAGGAGCATGGTACTGGGTCCATGGTGACTCTCTGCACTGGAGTTCTCTTTGGCATAAAATACATACCATTGCTTGCAAAAGGCTCATGGGAGGAGGTCTGCCAAGACATGAATCGGGATAGGTATGAGTTGCTTAGAAGGTGGCTCCTGTCAGCACTGGGGAAACTTGGGCAGAATGGCAAGCTGCAAAGCCAAGCTTGGGGAAGGTAACAGCTATAGAACAGATTGGCTGGCAAGGAGGAGGCATGAGGGAAGCCCACAGCTGGGCTCATATTTGTCCACTCACCCTGACTGGCCTGCCTTTCTTGTGCCAGATGAAGTTATAGATACTGACATCAACTGTGTCCCCTGCAAGCCAGGACACTTCCAGAACACTTCCTCCCCCAGAGCCCGCTGCCAACCCCATACCAGGTGAGAGCACCGCTTCCCATACACCCCCCCCCCCCCCCCCAGGAAGCCCAGGGATTGACATGCTCTCCATCCTTGACTGCATGTGCTTGCCTGGCCATTCTCCCACCAAATGTTCCCAGAGCTGGCACCAAGGGGAGCAGGAAGGGCTCACAGAACTGTTTCTTCCACAGATGTGAGAACCAGGGCTTGGTGGAGGCAGCTCCAGGCACCTCAGACTCTGACACCGTCTGTAAAAATCCACCCGAGCCGGGTAAGACACTAGGCTGAAGGACACAAGGCAGGATCTAGGAAAATGCCTCAATCTCCCTCAACCAGAAAAACAGGGAAATGTGCATCTTTCCTCCCAGGATTAGACAGAAAGAAGCATTCCATCTAAAGAAATTGGAAGAAGGGCAGGTGTGGTGGCACACTCCTTTAGTCCCGGCATTCTGGAGGCAGAGGCAGGTGGATCTCTGTGAATTCGAGGCCAGCCTGCTCTACAAATCAAGTTCCAGGATAGCCCATACTGTTACATAGAGAAACCCTGTCTTGAAAAACCAAAAAGAAAGAAAGAAATTGGCCTGAATATAGTTCAGTGATTGGGTGCTTGTCTGGGATACACAAGGCCCTGGGCTTGAATCCAAGTACCCCCAAATGAAAAACAAAAACATGCAAAGCTAGGTGTGATGGCATACCCATTTAATCCCCAGCACTTGGAAGACTGAGGCAGAAGAATCAAGAGTTTGAGGCCAGCCTAAGCTACTGAGTGAGACTGTCTCCAAATAGGGCCTGGGGATTAGAACATCCCTAGACTATTTTCTTACACACTTTGAAAATTTTATATATTATGCCAGGAAACACTCCTATGCTGTGACATAATTCTAACTGACTTTGTCGTTATTTTTGAACACACTTCCATCATAGAACTCATCATAGAATTAATTCATTTACTAAGACTACTTCATTGTTCAATTACACATTTCTGCTGGAGACCTGCTCCCCCATTTGACTCTTTCTAGGTTTTCTTCTTTCTTGGTTTCTGTCTTCTAGGAAACCCACTAGTTTCCCAGTCTGGTGGATGATTGTAGGTTGTTTCTGATGACTATAATCATTACTAGTTGGCAGAATGTAGTAACCCTTTTGAATGACTAGATATTTGTTTTTTGTTTTTTTGGTTTTTCGAGGCAGGGTTTCTCTGTGTATCTCTGGCTGTTCTGGACTCGCTTTGTAGACCAGGCTGGCCTCGAACTCACAGAGATCCGCCTGCCTCTGCCTCCCAAGTGCTGGGATTAAAGGCGTGCGCCACCACCGCCCGGCTGACCAGATATTTGTAATTATAGCTTCCAAGTATTGAGAACTACTGTGAACCCCTCAGTAATCCCATTTAATGTGTTTAACAATTCTATAAAGTGGAATTACTCATCCTCACCAATGGAAAGAGAAAACAGATGTAAATGATTAGCCTGAGATCACCTGGTGGGGGTGTAAATCCTGTTGTTCCTGTCTCTAAGTCTTTCTTACTCAGGGCGCATTTATAAGGTCCACATGCTATAGAATAATTTTAAAAATTTATACCAGGCATGATGTCATCTTTGCATTTGAGAGGTAGAGACAGGACTTTGAGGCTGGACGGCATGAGACCTTGTCTCTGAGGGAGGGAGGAGGGAGAGAGAGGATGAAAATTTAGCTGGAATTCACCCTAGAATTGAATACTCTGACTATTGGTCTATCTGTTCCCATATATTTCCTGTGCATTTCTATTCATTTTTTTTATTTTTACTAAAAGTAGAGTGATAGAAATGTTTTATAACTTGACATTTTTTTGAGGGGGAGGAGTTGCCACCTGCTCATTACATGCTGAACCACTGAGCTGTCCCAGGTCCCTCTATACTAGCTCTTCAGTTAACAGTGCATCATAAATATTTTCCCATGCCCTCTGAGGAAAGTTCAGCTATGCATCAAATATCAACTATGCATCAGATATCACTGGCATTTCAGAGCTAGGATTTTGGCCAGTAGGTCTGTTAGCCTGGTTGTTTTATATAGGACAAACTGATGCTCGGATAGGTGAGCTGACTTAAAGCCAGGGACCTAGGTGTCCAGATTGGTTCAGCTTCTCTCCATGACTTGCCTTCTGCACTCCCTTAGGCCTCAGCTGTGGGTGAATTAGTGTGGGCAAGCCTGGGAATCAAACTCCCACCTCTCTGCCTTTTTCCTTCCGGAGCACTGTCATGAGCAAGGGGAGAGCAGCTTGCAATGCCTACTCTCCCTGAGGCCCATAGGCCAGGCTCAGAACTGACATTCTCACAGGGACAGAGGGCCAATCTCAGGACCCGTGGCCTCTCTGTAAGACAGCCAGGTCACAGAAATGGGGCTCTCCCATTAGGACCCAAACACCACCTCCCCACCCCCTGCCTTTCACAGACTTCCCACCTTGAAAACCAGATATCTGCCAGGCGCAGTGGCACACACCTTTAATCCCAGCACTCTCGGGAGGCAGAGGCAGGTGGATATTTGTGAGTTTGAGGCCAGCCTGGTGAGGCCAGCCTCTACAAAGTGAGGCCTGGACAACCAAAACTACACAGAGAAACCCTGTCTCAAAAACAAACAAACAAGCAGGGCGGTGGTGGCACATGCCTTTAATCCCAGCACGTGGGAGGCAGAGGCAGGTGGATCTTTGCATGTTCAAAGCCAGCCTGGTCTACAAAGTAAGTCCAGGACAGCCAGGGCTACACAGAGAAACCCTGTCTCGAAAAACCAAAACCAAACAAACAAAAAAGAAAACCAGATGCCCAAGCATTCCTCACCCACTTACTGTAAGAGGTTTAGATACCACCACTCAGGACAGAGTCTCTGGTTTGGTCAAAAGATCTCTCCCAAGACCAGCCTCAGCCCTTTGTTCATAGCCCAAGGGAACCGCCTCCAAGAGAGGGAAAGGCTGCCTGACTTCCAGGAGAGGCTCCTCCCCCCTCGTCTTTTGTTGTCATCACTCTTGTCTGCTGCCCTGGCAGGAACGATGCTGATCCTGGCCATCCTGCTGCCACTGGTCTTCTTTCTGCTCTTCAGCACCATCCTGGCCTGCACTTGGATGAGGCACCCCTCTCTCTGCAGAAAGCTGGGTAGGAAGGAGCCACTGCCTCCTATCCCCACTTGGAGGAGGAAGGAAGGGATATTCAAGGGCAGACCCTTGTGCGTAAGGCTCCCAGGGTGCCGAGCACCATTCTCTCTGCCTGCCCTCATTCTGATACTAGGGATAAGGGTGACAATATCATTTTCCCCCGGGACTCTAGGGTTGGCAGCAGCACATGGTGGTAAGGGTAGGAGTTGGAAGGTTGTGAACTGGAGGCCTCTCAACCCATTTTGTTTTTCATTTCAGGTACTCTGCTCAAGAAGCATCCAGAGGTAAAGGAGTGGAAGAAGCCAGCAAGGAGGGGCTGGGCTGTGAGGTCAGGGAAGGTGGACTTTAGCCTTCACTCAGTCCACTCACTGTTTGTTAAGTGCACCGTGTTACAGCCGCCATTCTAGGCACCAGACATACACCCTGAGAAAGTGCCTCCCATCCCGCAGTTTGCACATGAGTGGGACAAGAATCCAGTGCAAAGGCCAGGGATATTAGAGCATTTAGATAGCCATGTATAGGACCTGGGCCCCATTGCCAGTGCCAGGAAAAAAAGAAAGTTTATCTGGGTGGTAGCTCAGTCCTGTAATTGGAACACTTGGGAGGCTGAAGGCTCACCATGAGTTTGTGGCCAGTCAGGGTCTATTTAGTAAAATTCAGGGCAGCCTGGGCCAAAGTAAGAAACTGCCTAAAACAAAACAAACCACCACAATGACAATAATTATATATGTGTGTATATATATGTATACATATAATGTATATATGCATATAATTTTACATATATATCAGGTAGCAACCATAATAAAAGTCAAGAGGACAGTGAGTGACAGCAAGGATGGGTGTGTGTTCTCTTAGACAGAGTGAACAGGGAAGGCCTCTTTGATACACCGATAATTTGAGTAGTGAGTTGAAGAAAAGGGGAAGCTAACGAGGGAACTCTTGAAGAAACTGATCTAAGAACTGGAGAAGCATCAAGTGCAAAGGCCCTGAGGCAAGAAGCATGGTGAGGCAGAAAGACAGTGAGTTGCCAGAATACAAGGAGTAGGGCATGGAAACTAAGGTATGAAGTCCAAGTCCCTTTGATGTTGGATGGTTCTCTCTATATACCTCTTCTACAGGGAGAAGAATCTCCCCCCTGCCCCCCTCCAAGAGCCAATCCACACTTCCCTGACCTGGCAGAGCCACTTCTACCCATGTCTGGAGACTTGTCCCCAGCTCCCGCTGGACCCCCAGTGATCCCAGTCTTGGAGGAAGTGGTCCTACAACAGCAGAGTCCCCTGGTCCAGGCCAGGGAGCTGGAGGCTGAGCCTGGGGAGCATGGCCAGGTGGCCCACGGTAAGCTGGTAGGCCATCAGGAGAAGGAAGTATCGGGAGGAAGGGAGGGATGGCGGGTGGGTTCGCAGGTAAAAAGAATAAGGTGCAGATGAAATTAAAAAGATCCAGAGGCAAGATAGAAGGGAAGAGTCTGAGAGAAGCAGGGGAGTGTGTGTTCACAAATTATGAAGGTTATAGCGAAGCTGGGGCTGGGGCACACCTGTAATCCCAGCACTGCAGACAGCAGCGACAGTTTCAAAGCTGCCCTCCACTATCCTCCACTATACAGCCTGCGCTATGTGAGACCCTGACTCAAAGGAAGGAGTAACAAATGGGAGGTGGGACTGGGAGGAAAGGAGAAGAGAGTCCTGGAAGCATCCCCTCTCAATTTGCCTTCTCTCCGACAGGTGCAAATGGCATTCATGTGACTGGAGGCTCCGTGACCGTCACAGGCAATATCTATATATACAATGGGCCAGTGCTGGGGGGAACACGGGGCCCTGGAGACCCTCCAGCTCCCCCCGAGCCTCCATACCCCACTCCTGAAGAGGGAGCCCCTGGCCCTTCTGAGCTCTCTACACCCTACCAGGAGGACGGCAAAGCTTGGCATTTGGCCGAGACAGAGACGCTGGGGTGCCATGCTCTCTGACAGAGCCAAGGGATCTATCTGCCACCCGTGCCTGATGGTAACTGGGAAAGGCAAGGAGGAGAGAGGGCCCAGCACCTTCTTCCTGAGGCTGCTCTGCCCACCAGGACTCACAGGGTCTGGGTAGGCTCTGAGAAGCAGAGCCCTAAGGGACTTGGCCTCAGACAACTCTTCGGAGCAGAACAGGACATGAGCAGGGCACGGCACATGCCCAGGACTCCTACTACCGCCTGTGCAAGCCTGAGACCTTGTTGTGGACCCAACAGGTCCCAGAGGCTTCACCCATTCAGCCCCAGACACAGGCAAGGCTTGTGACCCCACCACACCTCTCTGCATTCTAAACACGGCAAAGTGGTGAACTGGTTACAGGGTCACTTGAAAGGACATCACAGGGACCTTGCAAGGCTTCGTGGTGCTCATCCCCAACCTTCAGAAGCTTTGAGAGCTCATACCACATGGACCAAGATAGACCCTGGGTGAAAATGAAGTCACATGAAGGACCATCTCTCCCTTGCTCCTGGGGGAGAGGGTAGTGAGACAGTGGGAATGGGGGTTTTAGGTAGCATTACCAGGTATGGGGAGAGTTTGGGAACAGGAGAAAAATGGCAAGTGTATTTATAAATTGTAACCACATGCAAATAAAGACAAGATTGAGATCCTTATTTTCCTGGGTTTTATATGGAAATACTAGGCTGCTAGGACAAAACCAAAGGCAAAAGTGAAAACACAAAAATATAATCCCTCAAAGGCACTTCTGGGAGTATCCCTAGGTTTGGTTCAGACAGTGTCCGTACTGAACAGCAATGGTTGAGTGCTTGCAGGGAAGTAGTCTACAAACCTACAATATGAACTGATTCAGTTCTCTCAACACCCATGAGGCAGGCACTCCGGTGACAAGTGAGAAAACAAGACACAGATAGAGGAAGTCATTTGTTCAAGCCAGTCAGCCCACCATAAATGTCTCTTCCACAGGCATTAAGTCTCAGGGCACACCCAAACATTCGATTGCCCTACACAGTGGAGAGCAGGGTTGGCCGAAAGGAATAGTGGGTGCTCCATATCCACCATATAAGAAGAGGCCGCATCCAGTGCTGTTGGTGAACATTAATCTGGGCTGGGCACATCCTTTCGGCTCAGAAGGATCAGTCATGATTGTGTGTGTGTGTGTCATTTTATCTTTATCAAAACAAAATCTCTAAAATGTTTCTTCCCCCTAGTCAAGCAGTGGTGGCACATAATACCTCTTTAATTCCAGCAGTCAGGAGGCAGAGGCAGGCAGATCTCTGAGTTCAAGGCTAACCTGGTCTACAGAGCGAGTTCCAGGACAGCCGCGGCAGCACAGTAAAACCCTGTCTTGGAAAAAAACATGTCTCTTGCTCCTTTATTTGTAAGTGTCTGCTACTCAGACATTTATGCACCATACTGCCCAGCAGAGGCTACCAGAGCTTGAAGGATTGCTCAGGGCTGACTGTTTCTTCCATAAAAGGCAGCTATTGTGGCTCCAAGAGTTCCGAGCTTAGTAGCTGGCCTTCATCAAGATGGTATGGCAGGAAAACACATACCCCAGGAGTCTGCTGGGCCAACTAAGTGGATGGGTTATTTAAGGTTGACTATGAAAATTAGCTCAAACTTCCTTCTGCACAAAGTAAGTAATGGTGGGCTGCCTCTCCACAAACATAAATCTTCCTTTTCCTTTGTCATGCTGGAGCCAAATGACACGAATCCTTAATAATCATTCCAATGTGCTTGGATTTTTTTTTTTTTTTTTTTGTAATTACTACATTCTGTTCAACAAAATATAGGAGGAAAGAGGGAAGCTCGGTAAAATGGTGTTCTGGGGCCATTAGGATGGATCAGCAGGTAAGGGCTGGATGCCAACCTGGTGACGGAGTTTGATCTGCAGAAGCTATATGGCAAAAGTAGAGAACTGACTCCTGGAAGCTGCCCTCCAATCTCGATGTGTGTGCATGCGTGTGTGTGCGCGCACACACACACACACACACACACAAAGAAAACAAGAAATGTTGTTCAGGCACTTGTGTGACACTGTTCAAATTGAAGATTACACCTGCCTGCACTGTCCTAGTCCCAAACAAGCTCCTCTCCATATCTGCATTCAGAATACAGATTAACTAGGAAAAGCTGACATCTTCCTGGTGTTGGCTATTCTGGTCAGAAAGGTAGCAGCACATCCATGCATTGGTGCTTTCTGTTTATGTCCAACAATAGCACCTTGATGTTTTCTCACCATTTTTTGTCAAATTTATTCCTAGGTGTGTTTATCATTAGGTGCTATAGAAATTAGATCATTCAATTTTTGTTTGTTTTTTTGTTTTTGCTTTTGGGGTTTTTTTTTGTTTTGTTTTGTTTTTTGGTTTTTAGAGACAGGGTTTCTCTGTGTAGCCCTGGCTGTCCTGGACTCACTTTGTAGACCAGGCTGGCCTTGAACTCACAGAGATCTGCCTGCCTCTGCCTCTCAAGGGCTGGGATTTTAGGCATGCACCACCACCACCACCACCCTTGTGTTGTTTTTTAAGGACAAGATCTCACTATGTATCCCTGGCTGGCCTGGAACTCCTATGTAGACTAAGCTGGCCCCTTGAATTTATAGAGATCTGCCTGCCTCTCTTCCAGAGAGCGGACACTAAGGCTGTACACAACACCTTCTCTAACTGAGGACATTTCTTTCTTTTTTTTTTTTTAACTCAACTACTCATTAATTCTTTTATCATCTATAATGATTTCCAGTTAGTTCTCCAAGATTATCACCTCTAAGTAACATGAAATTTATCTCTGCTGTTGAATTTCTTTTTAGATAGGGTCTCATATGTCATATTCTAGGCTGGCTGGCCTTGAACTCAGTATGAAGAGTAGGAGACCCCTGCTGTTTTGATCATTCACCCTCTACCTCCCAAGCACTAGGGTTATGGGAGTGCACCTGCTTCTACTATTGAATTTTTAGCCTTCTAGTAGCCTTACTATCTAAAAGTATTGTCTGAGACTTCCAAGAGAATGTAAAACAGCAATGCTCACTTCTATTTCAGTCTTAATTTTAGGCAATATTTTTGGCATGTTCTCTATTTAAACTTTTTCAATTCAATCTTTTAGTTAGCATACAAAACAATGTGCTGGAGTGCGCTGGAAGGGATGGGGGTAGAGGGTGGGAGAGCGGGACTGGGAGGGGTGGAAAGAGGGCAACTGTGATGGAGATGTAACCTGAAGTAATAAATACACATTAAAAAAGAGACAAAAAAAAAACCCCAACAATGTGCTGCATTATGTCATCTTAATACAAATTGCTAGTTATAATGACAAAGGCCAGTATTCCAGCATTCAGGAGGCATACAGAAGAGGATCACCTGCCGGGGTGGTAGTGCACGCCTTTAATTCCACCTCTTGGGAGATAGAGGCAGGTGGATCTCTGTGAGTTCAAGGCCAACCTAGTCTACAAAGCAAGTCCAGGACAGCCAAGGATACACAGAGACACCCTGTCTTGAAAGCCCCCCTACCAAAAAAAAAAAAAGGAAATAAAAAAGAAGAGGATCACCTCAAGTTCAAGGCCAGCTTGGTCTACATAGTGAGTTCCAAGCCATCAAGGACTATAAAAATCTTGCACTACAAAAAATAAATACCAAAAAAAACGCCTCAACAACAATGTTCTGGTTAGTTTTTGTCAAAACGACACACACCTAGACGTACCTGGGAAGGGCGAATCTAATAGAGAAAAACGCCTCCATAAGATTGGCCTGTAGATAAGTCTGTGTGGTATTTTCTAATTAGTAACTGATGTGGGAGGGCCCGGCCGACTGTGGGCAGTGCCTGCTCTGGCCTCCCTCAGTGATGGATTTAGGAGCTGTACGATAAAATAAACCTTTTCCTTCCCAAGTTGTGTTTGGTCGTGATGTTTAATCAAAGCAACAGAGTCCTAACTAGGAAAATAACAAGAGAAACGCCAACAACAAAAACCAAAACCGACAAACAAAAAGTATACGCTTTGGCACTGCAGAGGTGTGGTTCAGCTGTCACATATGCTCCTCTTGCAGAGGACCCAGCTATAATTCCCAGCCCTACATCAGTCAGCTCATGACTGCCTGTAACTCTTGCTCTAGTGGATTGCATGCTTTCTTTTGGCCTCCATGGATACTGCGTGCACGCAGTTCACACACAGACAAGCAAGCAAGCATGTACATAAATAAAAACAAGCTTTAAAGAAACATAAGCCACACATAACACCACACCCTGCTCATGTTTGTTCCACCACTTTGGTGTCTTGCATTTAGCACTTTCTCATTCAAAGGGAATTTAAACAGGTGTATCGATTTTACTACATTAAGGAAGTACTCATGTCTTGCCATTTCGTCCAAATCAGTCGGACAGTGAATGAAGAGAGATAAGCTGAGACTGGGCAGAGCTCCTGCAGCGGGGAGAAGGTGAAAGTGGACAGTGTAGGGATGTACTGTGCAGAGTGAGTCAACAGGATGTGCCGATGGGCTGGCGGCCCAGCTCTCATTTCGTGGACTTGGCCTGGTGGTTTGTTAAATTAATCTGAGCCACACTTTCAAAGTTCACATTTGGAAAACATTAAATATGTCTTTTTATGTAGCAGTCATTTTAAGATAAAACAGCAAACAGAGCAAACTTGGCTGAGAAACTTCCTGGAGTTTGTGTAATAATTACAGAGAGATAAGCAGTAAGAAGCATGGAACTGGGATCTAGATCCAGGCTCGAAGGTCGGGAAATGCCTCCCAGAGGAAAGCTATGAAGGGTCACCCCAGTGGAGAGACGTGAAAAGGGGTGAGTGGTTTGCACAAGGGCCCTGTGATGAAAGAAACAATTTGCCTGGTGCTAGAGAACTTGGCTCTAGGAGGCTGAAGCAGGAGAGGTAAGCAAGAAGCAGATTGTTCAGACACACAAACTGACCTAAGAATTTGGAACTTTACCCTGGGAGCAGCAAGAAGCCAGTCAACTTTTTTTTTTTTCCATCATAGTAAAATGTATAAAGCGTACCAATGGTCAAGTTAGAGACTGGAAGGCTGGTGACAATTGAAGGGTACTCTAGCCAGCCCCACCATGGCAAACATGGCTCTGACAGGCCTTGCCCTTCTCCACACTCCCTCTGCCTTCTAAAAAACCGTTAGATTACATTCCCAGAGCTGGCCACCAAGGTCTATTCCCTTATTTGGGCACTTCCTCCTCCTGAGGCTGACCACCGAGTTCCAGCTATCAAAGTGTTGAAGTCCAGCTATCAGAAGCCCCATTTGACTCACCTAATTTACATGCCCATTAAAATTAAACACCGCAACCCAAGGGGTTTCCCTTTTTACCTTTATAAACTGCCATTTGGCTATGTGCCATGTCTGTTTGTCTCCTCTCTATCCAGCGGCAGTCCTTTATCCCTCCCCATTGCTCCCATCCTGGGACAATGGTGTTTTGACACAGAGTCACTCTGTAAATCAGGCTAGACTAGAACTCACAGAGATCCACCTGCCTCTGCCTGAGTGTTGGGATTAAAAGAATATGCCACCACTACCCGGCTCTGACTTTGTGTCTTATTCCCTGTCCTTTGTCCCTCTGGGACAAATAACTCTCCTTTGTTCTGAGAACTTGGTCTTGGGGATCATCAACCCTTTTAACAACGGTTTAGCGGGCTAAACCACTTATGGGTGTGTACTCTTAGCTGCTGAGCCATTTCTCCAGCCTCTCTGTCTCTCACACACACACACACAACATTAATGTTAAAAAATATAAAGATTGTTGCAAGGTTATACTCACATAAGTATTCTAGAAGATATGATTTCATGCCCCTTGCCACTGAATTCTTTTTTTAATTGTTATCTTTAATTATGTGTAGGTGCGTGTCTGCACGTGGACATACATGTGAGCACAGGTACCCACTTAGGGCAACAGATAGATATCCTGGAGTTGAAGCTACATGTGATCACCAGCTGCCTGACATGGGTGCTGAGAACCAAACTTGGGTCCTCTAGAAAAGCAGCAAGTGCTCTTAACTCTTAAGCTATCCCTCCAGTTCTACCACTCAATAATTCTCATTGCTAGAATCCCAGTGTATATTGTAGGAGACACGTGATATCTGGGATTTAGAGTATCCCACAGAGACATCCACCTTTTCTCTTCATCTGGCTCTGAGGAAGGAATCCAGGCTACATGCTAAACAAATATTCCACCACTGAGTTACAGCCCTAGCATCCTAGAGATTTTTTTTTTTACTTTAATAGTGCATGTCATTAAACTATCCAGACTGGTTTCAAACTTCTGTGCCTCCTGCCTCAGCCTCCTGAGTAGCTGGAATTCAATGTGTGCCCCCACTTCACGCTTTTAAATTTTATGTTTTATTTATTATTATCTGTGTACATGGTGTCTAATATGGTAGTAATTAGACAACTTTATGGAGTCGGTTCTCTCCTTATCTGTTGCTTGTTCGGCAGCCTTTAATCTTTAAGCAGCCCTTATAAATGAGCACACAGACACCACGTGGATTTTAACAAGCCTTGGCCTGAACTGTGCAATCTTGGCCCATCTAAGCTAGCTCTTAATTCTATTACCCAAATATGACCCCATATATACATACGTTCCCTTGGACTGCCATTCTCCACGATATGCCGATGTTCCTGGCCATGTGGAATGAGGTTCCTTTTTCTAACCCATGGTGTGTGCCTCCTTCCTGCTGCTCCTTATTCCAGCCAGCAGCAGGAGAAAGAGGATTAATTCATTCCAGCCAGGAGCACAGTTCAGGCCAAGGCTTGTTAAAATCCACGTGGTGTCTGTGTGCTCATTTATAATGGCTTCTTAAAGATTAAAGGCTGCCAAACAAGCAACAATAATATAAAAACTGGTTAAATAACTTAATTAGTCATATTTTTTTACACTTATCCTTTTTTTTTTTTTACATGGGTTCCAGGGATGGAACTCAGGTTAGCAGGCACCAGGCTTGTCCCTTAACCTGTGGAGTCATCTTGTTGGCCTGTTATTTTTATTTTTCAACACTTAAAAAATGTATTTATTAAGGGACCCGGGAGATGGCTTAATGGCACTTGCCAAAAAGACTGATGACATGAGTTTGGTCCTTAGAATGCACACCGTGTACAGAAAGAACCAACGTCTACAGGTCCCCTCTTACCACCACATGCAAACACACACACAAACACACATCACCAAACAAACAAATACCCACTGTGATGCTGGAGACTAAACAGAATCTTTTGTATGTAAGAAAGCAATCTGAATTGTATCTTAGCTGGCCCCAGTCCCTAACCGCCCCCCCCCCCTTTTCTTTTAACTATTTGACTTCTAGCTCATCAGCAACTGATGAATAGGTGAATAAAATCATATAATATTAGTTATTTTATTTATTTTTATTTTTTAGACAGGGCCTAGGATTCAAACTTGTAGCTACCCTTTTGCCTCCTGAGTGCTGGGACTATAGGTTTGTGTGTGTCACCATGTCGTGTGTGTGTGTGTGTGTGTGTGTGTGTGTGTGTGTGTGTGTGTGTGTAATACTGAGATTACAAGTAGGCCTCAAACATGCCAGGCAAACTCTCTACCACTGAACTGCACTGCAGTTCTACATATTTTACTTTATGAATATTTATTTATTTATGTATGTATGTATGTATGTATGTATGTATTAGGGAGTGTGTTTGTTGTGTGACAAGACTTTTTCTAGGGAGAGAGAACGCACACAGGTCTACTCACCCCAGACAGGGAGCCCAACACAGACAAAAGTTTAGGTATCACCAAAGTACAAATTGGCGAACCAATGAATTTTATTGGAGTTACTTACAGGAATAAGGGTGTCTTAGTTAGAGTTTTATTGCTGTGAAGAGACACCATGATCACAGTAACTCTTATAAAGGAAAACATTTAATTGGGGCTGGCTTACAGTTTCAGAGGTTTAGTCTATTATCATCACACGAAGCATGGTGGCATGCAGGCAGACATGGTGCTGAAGAAGCTGAGAGTTCTACAT
This sequence comes from Lophiomys imhausi, assembly GCA_907164525.1. NCBI lineage: Eukaryota > Metazoa > Chordata > Mammalia > Rodentia > Muridae > Lophiomys > Lophiomys imhausi. The sequence continues at coordinate 3,005,448 of CAJQZJ010031585.1, forward strand.
CTTGATCCACATACAGCAGAAGGAGACATTGGGTGGAGCTTAAGTACAGGAGAACTCAAAGCCCACCCTCACAGTGACACATTTCCTCTAACAAGGCCCTGCCTCCTAATAGTGCTATTCTCTATGGGCCAAGCATTCAAACACATGAGTCTGTGGGGGCCAATCCTATTCAAACCACCACAAAGGGTGAGGAGTTACCTACAGGAGTAGATAGCAGTATCACCAAAGCCCCTTCCAGCATGGGCGACAGACACAAAGCTGGGAACCTGGAGCACACTTCACAGCCTACAGGCAGCCTAAGAGGTTGGAGAGTGTCCTATCCTGGTGCCTCAATTGGTCTAAACCTCTTCTTTGCAGCTTGGCTTGTGTGAGAATGGCTTTCAGCAGTCTTTATTGTTTACTCTGGGAGGGAGGGGCCTAGTGACTTCTGAACTGTTGAGGGAATCTCTTCTGTCTGTGTGGAAGCTTCATCTGTCAATAAAAAGCTTACTAGCCTATAGCTGAAGCAGGAAATAGGAGGTGGGCGTTCCAGTAGAAAGAGAGGATGCTGAGACAGGTGCAGAAGGGTTCACCCCAGAACTCTGAGGAAGATGGATCCATGAAGCTGAGGAGCAGTAACTAGCCATGTGGCATACATAGAATTAATGAAATATTTAAATTATGAGCTAGTCAAGGAATGGGCCAAAGCATAGAGTGACCAAAGACAGGTGTAGATAGGAAGAAATAGAGGAGGAGAGAGAAAATTTAGATATAAGAGATTTCCTGATCATTTGTTTTTGTGCAGTGGCAGAAATTGCCGCCATTGAAAACTGAGCATGCCAATTTTGGCCATTGAACTGTTCTGAGGTTAAGCTGTTTGTAAAGACAGTGAGGCTTTAATAAATTCTGCATCTGTGCAGGAAGAAAGGAAGGGTCGCAAAATGAACTCCACTGGAGGAACTTTGTGTAGGTTCCAAGTGGGAGCTGAGAGGAAAGAAAGAAGCCCAGGAGGGCATAGAGAAGCTGTAGGACTTCCAGAATGGAGGAACAAAGTTGCAGAGGCCCTGAAGGTTTAAGGAAGCAATGGGACTTGCAAAGGAGGCAAGGAAACAGGGAGGGTTCCAAGAGAGGGAGAGGAGCAAGTATCTAGAGAGTTGCCCATGTGGTGGGACCCCAGAGAGTGTAGAAGGCTCTAGGAACCAGAGAGAGGACACTTAGTGAGTAGGCGAGGAGGGTGGAGGGGACGAAGTGGCTGAAGAGGCAGACTCAAGAATTTGGAACCAAATAGGATGGGTGGCAGAAGCCAGCAGAAATAAGGGATCCACACACACCTTAAGAGAGTCAAACCAGCAACTCCAGTCAGTTGGAAATGTTAAGATGTGGGCATGGCTGAAAGGTAAGTGTGGCATCCTCTACTGATGGATGCTACCTGGAAAGAGAGAGCTTGGGAAGTGGGTAGTGTTTGGAGACTCTTGTATGTCAGGAGATAAGATAAGTGACAATAGGAGGTGGCTTGAAGATTAACCTTTTTTATTCACAAGAAGTTCGGCTGGGGCCAGAGCGTGCAGACAAGGTGTGCACATCCTTGGATAGTATTATCTAATTCTTTTATAAGTATAGAACAGACATAAAGGAAGGTCCCAGCTGGTGACCCAGGATCCTGAAGGCGTATCCCTCCTTTTCTGTAATATATAGAGAGAAGGAGTGTAATCTAGAAGGTGTAGGGCTGGGCCTGGAGGAGGGCTTGTTGACGTTTATGAAAGGCTTGGTAATGAGGAAAAGGAGGAGTTTGTGTGAGGAGCCAGGGGCCATCTCATATAGGGGGCAAGCAAGAAGGGAGAAAGAGGTGTAGGGAATTAGATTTAGAAAATATTTAGGAGTTTCTGATACAGTCTCTTAATTCGGGGCATGAAGATCAACTTGGCTGTGAGCGATTAGCTTATCAGCTTGTGGAAAAACAAGAATGAAGTCAGGTGAATACAGGAAACAAACAGGAGACTTAATGGACTGAAAAACAAGGTTGAAGCCAGGAAAAACAGGAAAGACTTAATGGACTAAGAAACAAAGTATTTGGCCTGGCATTGTTTTCAGCTGCTAAGTGGGCGGAGCCCAAAGTAAGCTGAACCAGAGTTCCTCCTATTTAAGGACAGTGCATGGAGCCCCATTGAAGAGGGTTTCGATGCTAGAGAGCTCCGAGAGTCCTGCTGAAAAAAGTGCTGGCCATCAGTTGATGACCAGCTCTCCCTGAGGCAGAAAGAAGCTGGTGAGCAGAGAAAGCCTCAGCAAGACACCAAAAGACCAAGGACTAAACCCTGTGGCTCAGCTTTTGCCTAGAGGGGTTTGATCTGTCTGAACAGTGGCCTAAGCGAAACTGTGCCTGGCTTTAAGGACTCTGAGGCAGAGCGGCAGAGTTGCTGATGCGAAGGGGCTGGGGTCTCCCAGAGAGAAGAAAGCATCAAGCCTTATTTAAGGTAAGACTGTTATAGCCAACTTACCCTGACGAACCTGCATCTGAGAGATCCAGAAAAAAGATTGCCAGGTGCTTTAAAGGGTCTACTACAGAAACTGTGTTCCTGATGACTGAGGACCTGCCCCAGAGACTGTATCCTTCTAAAAGGTTAGGAAAATAATTATCAATAGGATTAGTGGTTAGGTTAAAAGGGTTGTAGGAATTTGTAGGGTTAATAGTTAAGAAATTGTTGGTATTTGTTATAAGTGAATATTGTTAATAAGTAAGTATTGATAATTTTAAAAAGACCGTAACAAAGAGGGGATCTAAGAGCATAAGAAACCAGCCATCCCTAAAAAGGATAGAGTTTTGTCCTTGTTGGTGGAGACAGTGAGAAACTTAATTGTTTTCTATCTAGGGTAATGCCCTTGTGAGTTGGAGTAATAATACTAGTTCCAGATAACTAACTAGCCTTTGAGAGTGAGCCACTATATTGTGATAGAAGTTAGGTCTCTTTAGTGAAATTAATATGCTGTAGGTGTAAGGTTATTTTATAATTCAAATGCTAATTTTTGTACCCCCTCATATCTGGTTTCAATCTTTGTTCTGAGGAGCTTATGTCTCAGTGCTATATAAACACTGCTTCCCAACTGTGCTCTGATATGCCAATAAGCAGTTTACAGCCAATCACTGAGCAGGGGAGAGAATAGAGCTGAACTTCTTGCCCTCAAGGGTAGGAGGAGTTAAGGAGGAAGTGGGGGGAAATACAGGAGAATACAGAAGCAGGAGCCACAAAGTGCAAGTATTTCTAAGATTTAGGCTGGGCGGTAGCCAGATTAACATAGTGGGTTAAGAATAGGGTAGTGGGGTGGAGAGATGGCTCAGAAGTTAAGAGCACTGCTGCTCTTCCAGAGGTCCTGAGTTCAATTCCCAGCAACCACATGATAGCTCATAACCATCTATAATGAGATCTGGTGCCCTCTTCTGGCCTGTAGGCATATGTGCAGACAGAACAATAAATAAATAAACAAACAAATAAATAAATCTTTTTAAAAAAAGAATAGGGTAGTAACTGCTCAGTTTTTGTGTTGTGAAGCATAGTTAACAAATAATATAAAGAGTCTTAAATATTTAAATGATAGCCAGGTAAGACATAAAACAGAGAAAATAACACAATCATATAAAGTTACGTTAACAGTATGCCGTTCAGCCTAGCATCTGGTAGCACATAAGGAGGAGCTTGGTGTCCCTTGAACTTTGCACCGAGATGGGTGGAGCTCCGTTGAGGCCATAGTGTGAGGAGGCATGGTTAAGAAACCCCACAACGCCGGGCAGTGGTGGCGCACGCCTTTAATCCCAGCACTTGGGAGGCAGAGGCAGGCGGATCTTTGCGAGTTCGAGGCCAGCCTGGTCTACAAAGTGAGTCCAGGACAGCCAGAGATATTCAGAGAAACCCTGTCTCGAAAAAACCAAAAAAAAAAAGAAACCCCACAAGGCACAGATGACTTTGGTTGATGAGGGAAGCCATGGGACCACTGGATGTTGTGAGAGATCTTGTGGGCCCTCCAGACTGCCAATGACCGTGAGACAATGCTATATACAAACCAGAGAGCTCTATGCTCTTGCCCTCACGGACTGAGAAGACAGCCCATGCTGGAGTAGTGAATCAAGGTATGCCATTTCTCAGCATTTAGGCTGCAATAGTCTGAGGCAATTCAACAGTCAGAAATCTTGACAAGTAAGTGGAGTCCAAGAGAGAGACTTTTGCTACAAGTCAGACTAAGAAGGCTGACAGAAAAGGTATGGCATGGAACCTGCTGAGAGAAAGTTCTTGAGAACTGGACATTAAAGTCGTCCATCTCAGGGCTCAAGAGTGCTGGAAGAGTGAGCAAGGTGGGCGGAGTTTGGAGGCCTCATGCCCTGGAGTATACACGGACTGAGGAGACTATAGAAGTGAGTCTCAGCTGATGTAGAAAGCTGACCTCAAGTTTAGTGTTTAAAACAGGCTGACTTTGTAAACTGGCTACAATCTAGCAGTTGAAATAAACTGGCAAAGTTAGGCCCAATGGACGCTAAGCTTTGAAAGAACTGTCTACAGTGACTGCTGTAACCAGACTACTAAAATCAAGTTTCCCTTGCACATAGCTACACTAAGAATATTAATATCCTCCCTTTAAGAAGGTTAAAATAGTATTGGTTAGGTGTTCTTAGATATTAATTGTTTATAGGTATTAGGTTATAGGATATAGGTGTTTTATAGGTATTTGTTGAGTATTAATAATTAATTAAAGTATTATAAATAAAAATCTACTGATACACTATATCCCTGGCCAGATAGGAAGTTTAATAGAGGTATCAGCTTGGCTAATTTGTCGAGATAGACTACAGAAATCATCTACGAAATTGTATAAGCTTAGATTCAGGAAGAGACAGAGTAAGTCAGCATCCAAAGATGTAGGCTGAACAGATGTGGGTTGTCCCAAAACCCCTGGGGCAGGACAGTCCAGGTGGGTTCAGTGGAAAGATGGTGTCTGGATTTGTCCAAGTAAAGGCAAAGATATTTTGTAGCTGGGGAGGAATAGAAAGAACAAAACAAAAGGCATCCTTGAGGTGTAAGACAGGGAGGTCTCTGAGCAGGTGATGGAGAGGAGAATATAGGGGTTTGGATACTTCAGGGTGAAGAGGAACCCCTGCAGAGTTGATCAGTCAGAGATCCTGAACCAAGTGTTAGGTTCCATTGGGTTTTTTAACCACAAGTTTGGGGGTGTTAAAAGGAGAAGACATGGGATGCAAAAGGCCTTTTCTTAAGAGGTCAGAAATAAGAGGTTGTAGTCCCCTGAGGCGTTGGAGAGAGAGTGGGCCTGCCTGGGTGATGTAACTGATAGGGTTTTGTAGTTGCGTGACAAGAGGGAAATAGTGTTTGGCTACAGGTGTCCCATACTTGGGGAGCCAACTGGAAGGCCAGTAGAGGGAAGGGTGTGCTAGATTGTATCTGGAGGAGAAGGAAGAGGGAAACTGCTTGCGAGCCTCAGGTCAAGCAGATTAGGGGAGTGAAAGAAATAGAGGCTCCCACTCTGGCTAAGAAGTCCCTTTGAAGCAAGGAGACAGGACAGGTTGGTACCACTAGGAAGAACTAGGTAAAAGGGATACCCCTAAAGATACAACTAAATGATGGGGTTTGGTGAGCCTGGTAAGGCTATCCCACTACTCTGAGAATAAGGGGAAACGAAGGAAAGATGGACCCCCAAAACTCTGTGAGGATTGAGTAGGTGACCCTGGTGTCCAGAAGGAAGGAGATGGATCGCCCTGATACTGTGATGACTGCCCAAGGGTCCCTGCTAGAGATGGTGGTGATCAGGACAAAGGAGCTCTGGCCCCTTCAGTCCTCCATGGCCAGACCAAGGTCTGCTGAAGGGCAGTCTGGGCTTTATGTCCTCACATCACGAAGGACATGAGAACAGTAAGTGGCCCAGTGTCCCTCCTGATGGCACCATGGGCATGGTCAGATAGTTTGCCAGGGTTCAGACAGACTCATGTCCAATGATCCTCTTGACTGCAATTGAAGCAGGGACCCAGAGATGCTCAGTTTTGGGAGCTTGGGCAGCTACTATAGCCAGATGAATGGCCCTAGCTAGCAGCAGGTATTTTTGTTTTGGGGTTTTCTCATCTCTCCTAAGATACACCTTAAATGCCACCCACTAAGACTTCTGCCTATAGAGTGACGAGTCCTCTCTCTAGGTATTTAAATTTGGCCCTAATGTCAGGTAAACTCTGAGAAGAAGTAGGTCATAAGGACTTGTTTTCCCTCTGGGGGCTTGGGATCCAGATTGGTATATTATAAGAGGGTTTTTGTAAGGCAGTCTAGGTACTGAGGCAGGTTTTCATGTTGGTCCAGGATGACCTCTTGATTTTTTTTTTTTCTTTTTACTGCTTTTAGGGAAGCCATACAAATACCTGCCAGGAGGCAAGTTATAAATAAGTCTCTAGCTAAAATGCCCCCAGGGTATTGTAGTTCCATTTGGAATCCTGGTGGGGATCACTTCAGCACCAACTGGGTGGGCAGTGTTAGTCTGGTAGATTTCATCTGCATGCACCCTAGCCTGGTCCCAGACTCACCTGTGCTTCTCAGGGAGAAGACTGTTGGTGAAAGCCATATTAATATCATGGAAGATGAGGTTGTAAGGTTGGGTAATATATTAGAATTCTTTAATGAAAGTGGAAGAATTAATGGTATAGGTCTCTAATCCTTTTCTATTTGAGAGTGTTTGCTTAATGAATAGAGGATGGGCACCCTGGCCAAGATGTCCATCCCGACAACCTCCTGCAAAGGGAGAACCATGGCCGGTTTAGGTCAGGTAGGTAGAGATAAAAGGAGTCCCATAGCAGAGCAGGAGAAGGAAGGGCTGCCAGTGGGCTGAGAGTAGGTGCCCGAGAGGGTTGATTTGGGCGGCCTATTGCTGAGGAGTGAGAAAGGGAGACCAAAGAGGCCGGAGAGGGAAAGAAGGGACTGTGGGTTGAGGCTGATAAAGGGGACTCTCATGAATGTGATGAAAAATAGTGGAGTTATCATCTGCCCTGGGCTTCGCAGCTAGGAGCAGTTGGTTTTTTCCTTGGTTGGATTACACCATGTGGTCACTTTTAATCAAGATGGGAGTGAAGTCACAGGACCAAATCCATTCCTTCCAACCCTAGCAAAGATGGCTGTCAGCCACGTGGTTGCCTCCATCCTGGTGAGGGGGACAGTAACTAAGATGGCAGCAAGCCACATGTTTCCTTTAAGATGACATATGTAGAGAGTTAAAGCAAAAACCAAACAAGTATGAGATGAATAACAATCGTCCCCTTTAGGAACAGTCTGTCCTTTTATTTTGTTTTGCTCCTTTCTCCGTTGTCAAATGGATTACCTGATGTGGTTGGAGACTTGGAGGAAACCTTTAAACAAGCATGCTTGTGTCTAGAGGAGGGGAAGCCATACCCCAACTCCAGAGCCAGCTTTTAATTGAAGTAGGAAAAGATAAAACCAGTCTAATGTCACTCATACCTAAAAGACACCTGAAAACCTGTAAAACTGAATCCAGTAAGCTGAGAACAAAGAAGGACATTTTTTGAGCCCTGGCCATAGACAGAGGTCACTGAGGGAGGGAGCTGAGAGGTGAAGGAGCCAGAGAGGAGTATGTGCCCAGTGGGTGCATGCAGGGCTGGCCTGCTCCTTTGTTTTCTCCCCCTCCTGGTAGGTCCCACTTTGCAACAAATTTACAGATCCAATCCTTAACTTAAAAGACAGGACATTTGGGGCTGGAGAGATGGCTCAGCGGTTAAGAGCACTGCCTAGTGCTCTTCCAAAGGTCCTGAGTTCAATTCCCAGAAACCACATGGTGGCTCACAACCATCCACAATGTGATCTGGTGCCCTCTTCTGGAATGCAGGTGTACATGCAGATAGAGCACACATATGCATAAAATAAATAAAATAAATCTTTAAAAAAAAAAAAAAAGACAGGACATTTTTACGGTGTTGTGGCAAGACCAGACAAAAACAAACAGGGACTGGAGTAAAGAGAAAGCTTAAACATAGGGAATGGAAAATCTCTTTCCATTTCCCTGATAGCTTGCAGTAGTTGTAAAGGCCCCAAATAATATTGAGATCTAGGGTACTGTTAGGTGGTCATTTGGATTGATTATCTGAGGGGTATTGAGGTCAAATTTGATTCCAAAGGCAAACAAGTTTAGGGTCCTTTGGGTTGGGTGCCACGTGGTGAGGCTGAAGGTTTTCTAAAAGGCACCCCAAAGGGGAATGAGAGGGTACAAAAGACACCATTCCCATAAATGGGGGGGGGTGTCCCGCAGCAGCCTGTAGTCAACTTCATTCCCAGGACTCAGTGAGGACCATTCAGTGGGTCCTCACCACACTCAACTGGGGGTCAGGGCTAATAGCCCAACAAGGAGACTCGGTGCCTGGTACCAAAGTTCTCCACAAGGCCCAAAGACTTGCCTAGAGGCAAAAACAAAAAACTGAGCTCCGGGACAAGGTCTCATCCACAAGCAGGGTCAAGAACACAAAAGCCACAAGAGCCTAGAGAACCTGAGATTACAGGCAGCTTCGAGGGGGAGGTGGGAAAAGGCGACAGGGAACGGTTGCATGCAGTAGCTCCGCCTGGCCTAAGGAAACTGCAGGATTGCAGCTCTTAGAGGGGGCAGGGTGAAATGAAGTCGGTGAAGAGGGCCAGCCATAGTAAAGACAGTGGCTGGGGGTACCTCCACCTCCAAGAGTACCAGAGGGGTGCCAGACACTCAATGGTGACTTCTTCCAACTCAGGGAAGTGTTTACACGGACCTAAGGGGGAACTTACTGAATTGCTGATGGTGGATTGGGTGCCAGGCCAGGAGATAAGTCTGTTGTGGGTGGACTGGAAATGACCGATGGAGTCCTAGTGCAGCTCAGACCCACAGCAGGAGCCCAGGCACAGGAGAACCTATCCAAGTTAAGGTTTCCTCAATCCATGCGTTGCAGCTCAGATGGGAAAGGTATCTTGGTAGTTGGGACCCAAAGGAATACCACAAAGTCACACCACACAATAAACCTCACACAAGAGATTTATTGAGAAAGACACAAGAGGGCGGCTGCCTGTGCTCAGGTGAGAAGCAGCAGGGAAGTGAGTGGAAAGCAGGCTTATATAGGGTGTCTTGGGAGTGGAGTTTCCCAGGATAGAGATTTCCAGGGTGGGGATTGGTGGGATTTCAAGTCCTGAGCTTGGTCAGGGTTTTGAGCTCAGGGATTGGTGGGTTTTCAAAACACAGAAGTGAGCTCAAACTTTTTACTCTATATCAAATGCCACTGAGAATTCAAACAGGATGAAGATGGAAGAGTGTCTACAAGGTTCAATAAAATTAAGTCATTGGCCTTAGCCAGAGGGCATCAGATCAAAAGATGGAGATGGACTGGGGTGAATGAAGACTTGGTGGGAGGCAAGCTGGGCTACTGTACTGCATAATTCCACAAGGAATCTTCCAGGTTATGGCTCAGAAGATACCATTAAAAAGTGTCATCCAGGCATGGTGACAAATGCCTTTCATCCCAGTATTCTGGAGGTAGAGGCAGGTGGATCTCTGTTAGTTTGAGGCCAGTCCAGGACAGCCAAGGCTACATGGAGAGACTGTCTCTTAACTAACTAATTAATAAGACTGTAATGTCCCAGAGGTCACAGCAAAGAGAACCTGGTGAGGATACAGTGCCCGAGTGGAGTGAGTTAGTAGCAGTGCCTCCAGAAGGTAACTGCTCATGCTCTAACTTTGGGCCTGCTTCCAGATGACAATGTACACTCGGGGCTGAGGTTAGCTCAGTGGCAGAGCATTTGCCTAGCAGTGTGAGGCCCCATGTCCCATCCCCAGTGCCTGCAACGAAACCATGTGAACATGATTAAGTTTTTCACACCTTTTACATGTCAGGGTCCAAATTTGTAAAAATAGGTTTCTTTTTCTTTTTAAGATTTATTGTGTGTGTGTGTGTGTGTTCAGAACACAAGTGCTCTGAACCCTCAGCCATCTCTCCAGCCCCTCCCCTCATTTTTAAAAAACTTTTTTTTTTTTTTGAAGACAGAGTCTGTGAGTCCAGATTGGCCTTGGGCTCATGAACCTCCTGTCTCAGCATCTAGACAGCTGGGATCAAAGGTGTGTACCACTATACCTAGCTTAGCAGTACCAGGACTCTGGTGAGCAGCCAGTAAAACAGTCTAGCTGACACTTGGGAGGTTGAGGCAAGGGGATTACAAATTCAAGGCCAACCTGAAGACCTTCTCAAAATAAATAAAACAGAAGGTTGGGACACAGCTCAGTGGTAGAGTACTTGCCTAGCATGTACCAGGCCCTAGGTTTCATCACTGGAACTATTTTTTAAAATCTCCATAAAGTTTTTGGTGCATAGTAGGCATTCAATAAATATAAGTCGTTTATTTGTTTGACTTAGATACTTTTGTTATTGTTGCTAGTTTTATTTTTTATTGCTTCTGTATAGTGAGAGTTTTTGGTTTCTTTTGTTTGTTTATTCAAGTTACATCTCCATCACAGCCCCCTCCCTCCACCCATCCCAGGCCCACCCTCCCACCCTCTCCCCCTAGTTTTTGGTCTCTTTAAAAACATAGTTATGTTGTGTGAATATGTTTTTATTTTAATCCCAAGTGTGAGATAAGAGGTTGCTTCGCAGCAGGTGATTATGATTTGCCTCCTGCACTAGCAGGGGCGTGATGTTTGCCAGCTCAGATAGTTTAATTCTGGGGACTCTGGAGAGGGTATAAATGGGAGAGCCCTGAGAGGGTCTTTGGCGACTGCTGCTGGTTTGTCCTGTTGCTGCATTTACTGTTGCCTTTGCTATTGCTGGATTCCTGGTTTGCTGGACTGCTGGATATTCTAATGACAAAGATTGGACTTCCTTGGACCTCAAGGAACCTGAGGACCCTAATCAACAGGAAGTAGTAGCCTATAGAGGTCTATGCAGCCTTTCTCCTCTAACCTTCTTTCTCTCCTACTTAGTATGGGGGGGGGGGGTGGAAGTAGGTGGAATAAGTGTTGGAAGAGAGGTAGAGGTATAAGAATGCAATAAAATAGATTTAAAAAAAATATGCCTACACTTTTGTTTTTGTTTTGTGGTTTGGCTTTTTTTTTTTAGACTAAATTTCAGGGTTTCAGTATATCCCTGGCTGGCCTAGAACTTACTATGTAGACCAGGCTAGCCTCAAATCACAGAGATCTGCCTGCTTCTGCCTTCCAAGTGTTGAGATTAAAGGCATGCACCACTCACTATATCTGACTTAGGTACTTTTTAAAATCTAGCAAACAAACTGCTTAGTATTTACTCTGAGTAAATAATAAGAAGCTTGATTACGAAAAAGGAGAGAAACAAGCAACAGTTAGCAGAGGTTATGGAACAGGAGCAAGCAATGTTTTCTTGTTTGGGTTTTGTTGTTTATTGTTGAGTTTGACAGCATAGAGATTGAACCAGGGCCTCACGCATGCAAGGCAAGTGTTCAAGCCCTGTCTATACCCTCGGGCATAGGTTTTCTTTTCTTATGTGGTGGCTAGCCTGGTCTACAGAGTGAGTTCCAGGACAGCCAGGACTACAGTCAGATATCCTGTCTTGAAAAACCAAGGAGGCAGAAAAATAAGAACAGAAAGACTGTGGGATTATTTTTTTGTTCTGTTTTGTTTTTTGTTTTTAATAGAAACTTTAAGCTCCTGGAAAATATGCACAGAAAGTATAGTGATTGCTCGTGCCTTTCCTGTTCCATCTTGTACCCAGCACCCTCGTTTATTAACATGGTCCATTGATATGAGACATTTGTTCTAGCTAATGCATGACACCACGTAGCAGAACTTACATTCTGGCTCTTAACGTTGTACAGCTCTTTGAATCTTGAAACATGTATCATGTCATGAACCATCAATGTAATATTACAGGAGTGATTTCATTGCCCTGAAAACCTCTTCCAGCCATCTATTTACTACCTTCCATTTCTCCAGGGTCTTGGGGGCACCTTTTTTAAAAGATTTTTAAAAAGTTTTTATTTACGTGTATATGTATGTCAGAATACACATGCATTTAGGTGGCCTTAAAAGGCCTTAAAAAAAAGGCTTTGTGTGCCCTGGAGCAGTAGTTAACAGGCATGTAAGCCAGCCATGGTAGATGCTAGGAACAAAACTAAGGCTTTCTACAAAAGCAGTGCAGGGCTCCTAATATTTTTAACATCTGTGTACTTTTGCTTTTTCCAGAAAGTCACAAGGTTGGAATCACACAGTACGCAGCCTTTCAGACTGGCTTCTTTGACTTAGCAGCACACATTTATGATTCCTTCCTTATTTCCCATTGCTTATCAGCTCATTTCTTTTTGCTGAATGATATTTCATCTGGACAATTCACAGCTCACTGGAGGACATCTTGGTTGCTTCCAAGCTCTCAAAAATTATGAATAAAACTGGTAAAACTTGTGCATGCATGTTTTTGTTTGGACTTAGTTTTCAACTCATTTGAGTAAATGCCAAGTAGCATGGTTGCAGAACAGAGAGTAAGATGATAGTAACTGGCAAGCTGCCTTCCAGAGAGGCCACATCAGTTTCCATTCCAGCAAGAAGGAGATGGGAGTCCCTTTAACGCCACACCCGTTAGCTCTTGGAGGTGTCAGCACTCTGGACTTCGGCCTTTCCAATAGATGTGCTGTGGTATCTCTGTGTTATGGTGTGAAGAGTCTTTTCCTTTCAGGTATAATGTTCAGGTCTTTGGTCCACTTTTCAGTCAAGTTGTCTTGTTATTGTTCTAAGAGCTCTTTGTCTGTTTTATCTCCCAGCCTTTATCAAGATACAATTTTTGAAGAGATTTTCCCCTTGCCTGTGTCACCCTTTTTTTTTTTTCTTGAGTGTCTTCTCCAAAACAGAAAGTATTAGTGAAACCTGGCTTGCTAATTATTTCTTTGAGCGTATGTGCCTTCAGTGTCAGGCATAAAAAGTCAGCACGAGGTCAAACGTCATCTCGGCTTTCTGGGTTGTCCTTCAGTTTTATGTTTTGCATTGGAATGTTAGTTTTTGCACTGCTGTAAGGTTTTTTTTTTTTTTTTTTTTTTTTGGTTTTTCGAGACAGGGTTTCTCTGTGTAGCCCTGGCTGTCCTGGACTCACTTTGTAGACCAGGCTGGCCTTGAACTCGCAAGATCCGCCTGCCTCTGCCTCCCAAGTGCTGGGATTAAAGGCGTGCGCCACCACTGCCCAGCTTTTTTTTTTTTTTTTTTTTTTAATTGAGGATTAATCTTGGCAGGTGAGTGCCCAGCTGCTCTCGCACCTGAAAGCCTGTCTTCTCTCCATCATGCTGCCCTTGCTCCCTTGTTAACCTGCACTTATGCGGGTCTGTCCCCATACTCTCTGGTCTGTTTCACTGGCTGTCACTTCTCTCACCACCAGTATGCTGCCATTTTGATGACCGTAGTTTTGTACAAAACTTGGGTCTTTCTTGGTCCTCCAACCTGTTCTCTGACACCATATCAGCTCTTGTGCCCGCTACTTTTCTCACTGCTGAGACATCTGATAAGAAGCAACTAAAGAGGAAAGATTCTGTCTAGGCTTACAGTCATAGGATACAGTCCATCATGGCAGGGAAGGCATGGTGGCCAGAAGGTAAGGCAGCTGACCACGATGCTTCCAGTCAGGAAGCAGAGTGATGAACACCATGATGTTCTCCTTTTTAGGAAGTCCAGGACTCCAGAATACTCACACATAGGGTGGGTCTTCTCACTGCAGTTACCTGAATCTAAAAACCTGAGACAATAGGAGAGGTGGGAACAGAACCCACTCATTGAAAGCTTCAATTTGTGAAGATGCAAATTTAATTGAAAGGAGAGAAGCTGGACTGAGAATGAGCGGAAAGAACCCCCTGCTCAAGAACAACTACCTTTTAGGAATGTGCTTTACCAAAGGAAACATTATGACAGACCAAAGTGGGGAGGCTCCATCAGAGCCTGGCAGATTCAGACACATGGTACGGATTTTGCAGGCACAAGGGATGCAGGCTTGAGGGGTGGGGGGGTCATGGAGTCATGGACCACAATTCCAGAAGGCACTGAGGTCAGGCAATAAGGCAGGCAGGGTTGGAATCCCTGCAGAGAGGCTCTGAGAGGCGCCTATCTGCAAAGGTGAAGCATCTGAAAACTCCAGGATGTTGGTGATTCCAAGACCATGGGAGAGCCATCCAAGAAAGCACCTAGCAAGGAATAAAGTTGGCCAAAGAAAGAGCCTATTCTGTAGGTAACAGAGCTGGATGGGCAGGAATATCCAAGCCTTGTGAAGTCTAGGTAATTCCATCTGAAACCCCAGAAGCTAGACATGGAGCTACAGAAATTGGTGTTCTGCCAGCTGGGTTTCAGTCTTGCTTTAGTCTGAAACCTGTCTTCCTTGAACCTATCAGCTTCTGTGTATGTAGTGTTTCTACAGCAGTGGTCCTCAACCTTCCTAATGCTGTATCCCTTTAATACAGTTCTTCATGTTGTGGTGACTCCCAACCATAAATTATTTCGTCGTGTCTTCATAACTGTAATTTTGCTGCGGTTGTGAACCCTAATGCAAATATCTGATATCCAGAATATTTGATGTGTGACCCTCAAAGGAGTCGCAGGCCCCAGGCTGAAAACCACCGCTCTAGAGACACACTTGCCCAGGAGCTGCTTTCAAGCATGGAACCCCTGTAGCAGCGTTTTCAGTTAAGACTCTCTTTTCAATTTAATTTGCATTTTACAAAATGGTGCCTGGTGGTGGTGGGGGCTCTTTCTTTAGTCAGATATTTTCCAGTGTTCTGGTGCAGAGTGCCAGGTTTCTCTTTCATGGCATCTATCACTTTAGTGATCACAACTGTTCTTAAACCTCATCTGTCTGTAATGTAAACTCATATACTTTCCCATTCTGAACTCCACATTTTTCACCTTTCTCCTCCACGTATTCTCTCTCTCTCACCATAGACCTGGGTGAGAATAGTAAGCAAAAGCCATGGGACGGCCCAAATGCTACCCTGTCTTGAAGTATCCAATTCCAAACAAACGATCCAATTACTTACCTGTATCCAGCCTCACTGGGGTCTTCAGGACCCAGGCCATAATGCAGCTGGATTCCTTGCCAGAGCATCCCATGCACAGTCGCTAGCCTGTTTTGTATAGAATCTTTGTTCTCTTCAGAGATTTCAGGAGCTGGGCCTCTGCTGCCTACCTTTCTGCCTACATTCTGGCCTTTCAAACTCCCACCACAATGGCCCCCTCTGCTTACTGCATTCTAGGCCTTTTTAAACTTAAAGTTCCAAACTCTTCCATATTCCCCTTGCAGACCAGTTCCAAATGCTCTTCAGGTCAGGTTTACTACAGCAGTGACCCGACTTCTATTTTTTGTTTTTTGTTTTTCAAGACACGATTTCTCTGTGCTGCCCTGGCTGTCCTGGAACTCACTCTGTAGACCAGAGCTGGCCTTCAACTCACAGAGATCCGCCTGCCTCTGCCTCCCAAGTGCTGGGATTAAAGGCGTGCGCCACCATGCCAGGCAATTTCAGACAGCTGTGAACTGCCATGTAGGTGCTAGAATTTGAACTCTGGTCCTTTGGAAGAGCAGCCAGTGCTCTTAACCACTGAACCATCTCTCCAGCCCAGTGACCCGACTTCTTGGTACCAATTTCCCATATGAATTAATTTACAGGTCATTACAATAAAGATATTGACGAAAAGTAACGTGGGAGGCAACCGCTGTCTTAGGAAGTATAAGAGGTTGAAAGTAATTTGAACAAAAATGGGGCCATCATTAGGAAGAGCTGGAATTGAGAATGTGCTAGTAGCTGATTTGTTGTTTTAGAATGTGGTGAATTGAGTATGTCCATACTGAGCAGAGAAGACAATGAATGGAGAATAGAAAGAAGCAAAGGACCAATGCAGAGAACAGTCCTGAAGGAAATTACATATAAAAGCCCACAGCCGTAGAATCAGGTAAGACAAAGTAGGAGGGCACGAGGTCCGCATGCCCACAGATAAGCAGTAAAGGAGCCAGAATTGTTAAAATGCACAGGCTGTTTTCTTCAATGGAATAAACTGACACCTGTTCACACGGAAGGCTGGAGTGGATGTCATTTAATAACCTCGTGGTCATTTGCTACTCTGTGGAGCCAGGCTTCACCCGAATCCCTCAGACTCCTGAGCATTGGTTCTCAGTCAATAGAACCTATCCTTACACTTATCACAAACTGTTCCTCCCTAGGCCCTTATCCTGAGCATTGTTTTCTAGCCCATAGAACTCATTCTTGTGGAAGAGATCATAGGTGCTTTGCACAAGACAAGTACTTTGAAAATGAGTTTTGGGCTGGAGAGGTGGCTCAGAGGTTAAGAGCACTGGCTGTTCTTCCCAAGGTCCTGAGTTCAATTCCCAGCAACCACATGGTGGCTCACAGCCATCTACATTGAGATCTGCCCAGGCATATATGTAGAGCAAATACTGTATACATAATAAATAAAAAATGTTTAAAAAAAAAAAGAAAATGAGTTTTGATGCAGTCATGCCTTGAGCTTTGCTATGACAATTATCAGGAGGGAACTTTTTTCCAAAGTTGTCCTGTGCTTAAATATGTCAAAAATAAACTGACTGGGGTTAGACTGCAGAAGTCTGAACCAGCCTGGGTAATGTTGTGACATTCTTGCCTCTCTCCAGATGGTTTCACTGCCAGCTATGACACTTGCAAGGACCCCCAAACAAAAGTCCTTACAACAACACTACCCCTTGCAGAACCTTCTAATATGGAAATTCAACTAGGTTTTCTGGTGCCAGCAACAACTGGCAATCCTAGACTCTACCTTAAAAAGGCAAAATGGAACATCATTTTTGGAAGATAACTTTTCATTATGCACTGAGCTGGAAAACTGCCTATACTCTTTGGTCTAGTCGGTTAATTCATCTGTCCCAGATATACATGGTATTCATTCTGTTAGTGAGACAAACACCATGACCCAAAACAATTAATAGGAGAAAAGGATTTATTTGGCTTATACTTCCACATTACAGTCCATTCCTGGGGGAAGTCATGGCAGGAACTTGAAGCAGAGACCATCAAAAATTCCCCTCAATGGGCTTAGTCATGCCTAGTTCAGCTCCATTTCCTTATACAGCCCGGAACCAGTATTCACAAAACAGTGTGGCCTCAGTGGGTGGAGCCCTTCTACGCCAGTCATCAAGCAAAACAATCCCCACAGACATGCTCATAGACCAATCTGATTTGGGTTTTCCCTAAACTGACTCCTTTCTCAGGTAACTCTAGTTAGAACTAACTAGGATGTGTGGAACACTGACCTGGAACATGGCTCAGATGGTAGAATGCTTGCCTGCCATGCAAGATGCACTGGGTTTGATCCCCACCCAGCACCACATCAACTGAACATGGTTACAAAGCTATATACAAGCACATGGCAGGTAGGGGCAAGATGATCAACTGTTTTAGGCTACCCTGGACTGCATAACAAGTTCAAGGCCAGCCTGGATACATGGGACCCTGACTCATTAATACTGCAGTCATGACTTCCTCATCATGACACACTTAAACCTTCAAACTGTGAGCCTAAAAGAATGCACCATTCCTTATATAAGCAACAAGTGTGGCACAATGGTACACACCTGTAGTCTCAGCTACGTAGGAGGCCAGAGGACACAATTTGAGGCTAGAAGTTGCTGTGTGGCTGCCTCACTGTTTACAAATCATTACTTCTCATTTGTTTTTGAACTCCATTGCCACATTTTTTTCAACAGCTGACTCTAAATTTTCTCAATAATCTTCCTGGTGCAGGATCTAATAGCCTTTTATGTGGAGAATGCACATGAAAGGGACTGTAACATACCATTCAGCTTGGAAACCCTGCTGAAAGTCATCTATCCATATTCATCCCTATTATTTTAACTAAAACTGGTACTAACCATGCAGTATTTATTTTTAGTCATCAAAATTACCACTATTATTTAAACTCAGGAAACTGGTTGAGGATGGTCAATTAAAATAGGTATCTAATTCTTAGTTCTAGAAAAAATCTCTTTCATTACATAGGGAAAGAGAAAGTGGAGGAGGGAAAGAGGGACAGGGTAGGGGCAAGCTCCATGAGGCCAGAGAGCAACACACCCTGGGGACAGGGTCTCCTCATTTTGGATGACATGGCTGGGGTGGTCCTTCCCGGGGGGGGGGCCCCCCCCCCCCCCCCCCCCCCCCCGGCGTCTCAGCTCAGCAGGATGGCTCCAGGAGCAAGGTGGTGCTGTGGCTAGGGAAGAGAAAGAAGTGGACACTGACTCAGTGTCCACTCAGCCCACCAAGCCCTTAAAGAGCTCCCCTGCTGAGCGTGGAGAGGAAATGTCCACTCATTCTGGGTAATACATTCAATGAGAAAGTGCATCTGTTTGTCCAGAAGGAAAAGCATCTCAGTGGAGTATGAGCAGAGAGGAGGACAGAAGGCTCAGGCCTTCATTAGAGCAGCGGAACCAGAGGTGGGAACAGTGTTCTGTGCGTGCGCGCACACACACACACACACACACACACACACACACACACACACACACAC
>CAJQZJ010031585.1:3034615-3055124 GCA_907164525.1 Lophiomys imhausi
AGTGTCAGGGCCCAGGGCTTGTGGGGCCTGGCTCTAAGCACATGTACCTCTCAGCGCTTTGAGAGCGTCTTTAAATATGCAGACAGCAAACAGGTAGAGGAGGCAGCACTGTATCCTGATGAGGAACCCCTTGAGCACCCAGTATGATCACACTGTACCCCAAGAGCCAAGGGTGCGCATTCTACCTCCCAGCTGAGATAGTAAAGGTCACCAAGTTGGTCACAAGAGACAGCCTCTGGTGGAGGGCAGACGGTATTCAGCACCCAGTTCTCTGAGTCACAACTGTGTAAGACTGGCTTGAGGTACAAATTGGGCCAGATCTGAGGCCTGGAGTTTGGGTCCAGTTAGAGGAGGAAGAGAGAATATGGGAGGAGCTGAGTCATTTGCTCAGCCTGATCTTCAATTCTAGGTCCTTCCTCTTCCAGTGCTGGGATTACAGGTGTGAACCACCCTGCCTTTCCAAAGTGACACTTCTAAAAACACAAGCTTTGTGGTTCTTCCTCACATCATGCATAATCTGGGCTTTCCGGTCCTCTCAAGTCACAGGTCCTCAATCTAGGCTGCTCAAAATTGCACGTGTGTGTGTGTGCACAGAACACCGTGACCACCTCTGGTTCTGCTGCTCTAATGAAGGCCTGAGTCTTCTGCCCTCCTGTCTGCTCATACTCCACTGAGATGCTTTTCCTTCTGGGCAAACAGACACACTTTCTCATTGAATGTGTTACCCAGAATGAGTGGACATTTCCTCTCCTCATTCAGCAGAGGAGCTCTTTAAGGGCTTGGTGGGCTGAGTGGACACCCACTTCTTTCTCTTCCCTAGCCACAGCACCACCTTGCTCCTGGAGCCATCCTGCTGAGCTGAGACGACCACCTCAGCCATGTCATCCAAAATGAGGAGACCCTGTCTCCAGGGTGTGTTGCTCTTTGGTCTCATGGAGCTTGGCCCTACCCTGTCCCTCTTTCCCTCCTCGGTTTCCTTTTTGCTTTATGTAATGAAAAGTATAACAGGGGTTATTGTCTTTTGGGGAATGTGAGTTGGGTTTTGTTTTTGATTGGGGAAGGTAGTTTTCAAGACAGCGTTTCTCTGTGTATCCTCGCTGTCCTGAAAGTCATTTTGTAGACCAGGTTGGCCTTGAACTCATAGACATCCACCTGCCTCTGCCTCCCAAGTGCTGAGATTAAAGGTGTGTACCACCATGCCCAGAAAGTTTTTGTTTCTTTTTTAATAACTGTTAGAATTAGATATCTATTTTAATGGACTATCCTCAGTCTGTTTCCTGAGTTTTAAGTAACACTGATAATTTTGATTACTAAAAAAAAAAAAATTACGGTTAATATCAGGTATGCTTAAAATAATAGAATGGAATGAATGTGGAGAGATGATTTACAGCAGGGTTTTCGTGGTATGTGTAGTCCCTTTCATGTCCATTCTCCTCCCCCAAAAGGGCTATTACATCCCACATTATGAAAATTTAGTCAGCTGTGGAAAAAAAGCATGGCAATGGAGTTCAAAAACAAACAAAAAATAATGATTTATATACAGGAAGGCAGTCTGTCTTAGGAAGTATAAGAGGCTGGAAGTAATTAGAACAAAAATAGGGCCATGGTGGGGAGAGGTAGAATTGAGATGTGCTAGTGGCTGATTTGTTTCTAGAATGTGGTGAGTTGAGTGGAGAAGCATGGATGGAGGGGAAGAATTGAAAAAGGCAAAGAAGCCGGGCGGTGGTGGCGCACGCCTTTAATCCCAGCATTTGGGAGGCAGAGGCAGGCGGATCTTTGTGAGTTCGAGGCCAGCCTGGTCTACAAAGCGAGTCCAGGACAGCCAGAGATATTCAGAGAAACCCTGTATCGAAAAACCAAAAAAAAAAAAAAAAGAAAAAGAAAAAGGCAAAGGACCAATGCAGAGAACAGTCCTGAAGGACATCAGGTATAAAAGCTACAGATTCCCACTGCTGTGGAACCAGATGGACAAGAACAAAGTCCTTATGACAAGTGAACCCTCGTAGGACAGGATCCTCCTGATGTGGAGAGCCGGTCAGGCTCTTCTGGGGCCTGCAGTAGGTACAGGGGCTCAGAGCTGAGCCCTTTTGGAACCCCTATAGCAGCTGCCTTTCCCGGTTAAAACCCAAAATGGCAGTCTCTCACAGCTAGGTGTTGAGATTAACATAGCTTAGCAAAGAGATTTGTGTGAAGATGAATTCCAATAACTATTGTCATAATTTAGGAAATGATACTTTCCAGGAGCCTGTCAACTCTAGGACAAGAATGATGTACCTACAGAGTAGGAGAAAGATAACTGGTGGGAGTAATTAAAGGTGATAGTATATAGGAGCTGCTTTACAGAGTGTTAGAATAATGTGATTCGCCTATCTGCTTGCTTTGAATAGTTTTGTTTGCATAAAACCTAGAAACTATGAGGACATTTAATACAGTGAGCTTGCAGACATTCCAACTGTCATCATTCTCACTGTTGAAGAGGTTCCCAGATTCTCACTATGGCTTGAACTAATAGAACTGTGACATTCCACAGACTATTCCAGGCCTTCTGTTCCACAGACACCCATGTTCGTTACTTTTCCTGATGCTGCTACAAAACACCTGACAAAACCCATTTTAGGGAAGAAGGGCTGATTGTGGTTCACAGTTCCAGCCACAGCCCACCACCCTAGAGATGTCGTGGAGGCAGCAGCAGGTGTCTGGTCTCACTGCACCTACAGCTCACGAGCAGAGAGGATGAACGCTGTGTTCAGCCCATTTTCATTTTTAAAACTTTTGTTTTTAAAGATTTAATTGTATGTATGCATGTGTCTCTGTGGGTACATGCACATATATGGGGGTGCTCAAGGAGGTCAGAAGGCACCAGAATGCCTAGAGTTCAAGATAAAGGTGGCTGTAAGCTGCTTGACGATATAAGCAGTGGGAATCAAGCCTGGTCTAGTGAGTTCCAGGACAGCCAGAGCTACATAGTGAGACTCTCTCAAAAACAAACAAAAAAGATTTATCTAATGTTTTTGTGTTTGTTAAGTATTTTGCCTACTCCCCTGAAAGAGCAGTACATACTCCTAACCACTGCACCATCTTTCCAGCCCCTCACCATTTTATTCAGTCAGGGACCCTTGTCTGTAATGATACCGTTTACATTTAAGGTAGGTCTTTCCACCTCAAACACATGTATATATCCCTCACAAACATGCCCAGAGACTTGCTTCCATCCTGATTCTAGGTCCCGTCAAGCTGACAAGATTACCCATCACAAAACCTTTGATGGAAAAATTCCCTGAAGCATCCTCAGCAACAGCTAGAGAAAGGGAGATCATTTTCATTGAAGTTTCTTTTGCTAAAAGATGCCTTCAAAAGTCTGTACTAAGACTTTGGTGCCAACTTGTCTCCATCGGCAGAAGCACAAATTCAGAGGCAAAAAGAATGTCACTTCAGAATGTAATTATTGTTGCTATCATCAGTTTAGCTAATAACAATCTTAGTTAGGCCAGTCTCCAATATGAATACATTTTAGAGGATTGGAGAGCTGCCTCCGCAGTTGAGAGCATGTGTTGCTTACAGAGGGCCCAGATTAAATTCCCAGCACCCACACGGCAGCTCATAGGCGCCCATAGCTCCAAACCAGGGTATTTGATACCTTCTTCCAACTGCCTCAGGCACATGGAGAACATCCATATACAAAATACTTAACAAACACAAAAACATGAGATAAATCTTTTTTGTTTGTTTTTGAGAGGCGCTCACTATGTAGCTCTCTGGCTGTCCTGGAACTCACTAGACCAGGCTGGCCTCAAACTCTGCCTACCTCTGCCTCCTGAGTGCTGGGATTAAGTATACCATCATGCCTAACAAAATTAAATAAATCTCTTAAGATTTAATATGAAGACAAACCAGGGTGTCTTTAATTCATTATACTAGTATTTTTGTAATACTTTTCAATAAGACTTCACGTTTCACTAGAAAAGGATATATTTAGCATACTTGTCCATCCTAGCTACATGTCATTTAATAGAATAGCAAAGAGTATTTGGGGGGTGGAATGCAGTTCAGTTGGATAGAGTGCTTGTCTAAAACTCATAAGATTCTGGATATGATCGCAGCACTGCATAAACCAAGTGTGGTGGTGGTGCACACCTGAGGTCCCATAACTCAGGAGGCAGAGACAGAAAAACCCAACTCAAGTCATCCTCAGCTTCATAGGAAGCTTGAGGCCAGCCTGGATTACAGACCCTATCCAAAAAAAAATTGAATATATTTAGAAACATTTAATGGATGGAATAAGGCAAAAAAAGAATGAAAAAGGAGTTTCTATCCAGTGAGGGCCTATAGCCCCCCCCAATCATTTGAGGCTATGCTGTTGCTTACCATCCAGAACTTGACAGTAAGACCCTATTGTTGAAGATATTACATGTGTAAGTCACAGATCATGAAGCTATTAAGCTGGTACTGACCTGGAAGTTTCATCCCAACTCATAGCCTTCATAGTGTTGGAGGGAGATGCTCATGTTAACAGAGGAGAAAAGTAATCATTACTCTTATGTGAGCCCTGCAAGCTACAATAATGACTGGGCTGAGAAGACATGCCCATTTAATAGTGGCATGAATAGGGGAGCAACCAACCACTTTCTTATTGGATCTAAGTTGTGCTGCATAATATAAAACCCATACCTGGTATCATTTGTTGGACTAAGAATCTATGGCTAGACAGGTCATAGGCTCTACTGTTGTTCTGCTAAATGGAATACTGTTAAACTGACTTCTAATGACTTATGATCTACCCATAGATTAATGCATCCCCCAACTCTCATCTGAGAGGCTTATATTTGCTCTAGATGGTGATTAACACAGAGACCCACAACTGTCCAGAGTGCAGAGAATAAAACTGTGGGTTGCTCAGCCTGAAATGAAACATCTACATTGTACCCCTCTTCTAAAGCTCAGCCACCACATCCAGCTGAGGGTGAGCATTTTTTTTAATAATTTATTTTTTATTTCTTCAAGTTACATCTCAATCACAATCCCCTCCCTACTCCCCCCTCCAGTCCCACCCTTCCACCCTCCTCCCCCTCAACCCCCCATCCTCTTCCCTTCTTTTTTTTTTTTTTTTTTTTAGTTTAAGGTATTTCTTTTTTCCCCACAACAGCTCTCCCTTTCAGTCCAAAAAATGGTTCTTTTTCTTATAACTATAAATACAATACAAAACAACAGAAATAAATAGGCCACAATTATAAGAGTTATATGGCTTAACATACATTCCCAATGTCCAGTCCATATGTATTTGGCACCTGACTTTAACATTCTACTATCTAACCATCTCCATGAGTTTAAAGTTCTATATCTTACTCAGCTTTCATACTAACTTGCCTCATAATTTTAAAAATATCTTCTTAGATCCAGAACAAAGGGTGGGCATTTTTAAGGCATTTGAATCTATGAGTACACCAGCTTTAAAGCCCCTCAGACCTGACCTTAAGTCCTGGCTTAGGGCATATGGCTTAAGCAAACCGATACTAAGTTCACACTGTGTGCTCTATGAGCTTTCCCCTCTTTAGTTACCCTCCACTTTCTGCTCTACTCTATTGATCTGCAAACCTTATTCTACCCTGTAAACCCAGCAGGAGGATGGTGTGTACCCCACTGTGCCCTCCCAGCACTCAGCACCTAGGCTCAGGGCAGCTGAGGGACCCAGGTTTCATTCTTAATTGTGCTACAGCTGTTAAAAAAAAAAAAAAAAAAGCCCTACAGGACTGAGATCCACGTACTTGTTCCAAATTCATCACCTCCAGCTCAGTCCCCAGAGCTAAGGGTTCTTAGAATGCTTCTTGTTTTCTGTATTCCAGTGCATTTTCTCACCTCAGAACTGGCAAATCAGGAAAAGTTGCTACATCTCCTGCTAGACAGATTCTATCTATCTGTCTGTCTGTCTGTCTGTCTGTCTGTCTGTCTATCTATCTATCTCTATAATTTCTCTCCCCCTCCCTCCCTCCATCCACCCCCTTCTGTTTTTGTTTTTGAGATATGGTCTCATTCTTCAGCCCAGGCTATCCTGAAACTCATTATATAAGCCAGGTGGTCCTCACACTTGTAGGAACCTTCCTGGCTGATCCTCCCCAATGCCAGAATTATCGGTGTCAGCTCTGATATCCACTCCTATTCTTGGCCCAGCAGCATCTGCACTGCCTGAATACCACTTACACAGCCTGAAATAGCTGGCCAACCTAGCAAACCCAGACTCATCCCTCAAGCCATGGTCACTGCCACCACCTGCAGGAAGTCACCTTCAAATACAACAGCCAAGCAAGGTGACGCACACTTGTGATCCCAGCCCGATGGAAGATGAGGCAGGAGCATCGCCTTAAGTTTGAGACCAGCCTGGACTACATAGTAAGTTCAAGGCCAGCCTGAACTAGAGAGACATTATCTTGAAAACTACAAAACAAAAGTTTCCCTGGCAGATATGTTGGTTTTTCTGCTAACCTTCCTCTGCTTTCTGCAGAGCTTGTATTTGAACAGTTGTCTGGACTACGTATTCTGGTTATTTTCTACTCTACTTTCTTCACAGTGTTGTTGCTGCTGCTGCTTTCTTTCTCCTCCTCCTCCTCCTCCTTTGATTTCACATACAAACAGAGTAAATAATGACGAAACTTGAATGAATGAGTGAGTGAATGAATGAATGAATGCTGTTTAGCTCTCTGATCCTCATGTTGATTTCCTGAAAATAGACTAAACAGAGCAAGGGGTTCCAACTCTAAAAATTTCTTTCCCAATATTATTAAGTAAGCTTTTGAGTTCTTGAATAGTACCTGTCCAAAAGGAAATCTATTTAATGATTTCTTTTTATTTTATGTCCCCACTGGTGTTTTGCCTGCATGTATGTCTGTGAGAGGGTATCATATTTCCTGGAACTGGAGTTACAGACAGTTGTGAGCTGCTGTGTGGGTGCTGGGAATCGAACCCCAATCCTCTGGAAGAGCAGTCAGTACTGTTAATTACTGAACCATCTCTTCATCCCAGCAAATCCCTTTAAGGTGTATTAAAGGGGCAAAGATCAATCTGTTGCTTAGGTTTTCTTCTAGCAAG
This sequence comes from Lophiomys imhausi, assembly GCA_907164525.1. Taxonomy (NCBI): domain Eukaryota; kingdom Metazoa; phylum Chordata; class Mammalia; order Rodentia; family Muridae; genus Lophiomys; species Lophiomys imhausi. Next base: position 3,041,696 of record CAJQZJ010031585.1, read on the forward strand.
TCGGCCTAGCTGCTGAGAATATGTGAGATGCTTTGTTTTGCCTCTGTAAACTGTCACAGACATCAAACTGTCTGAGATCTCTCCAAAATGGAATTTAAGAGCTACTGCCTTCAGAGATCCTTCCAGAGTGTGGCTTCCTTGCATCGCACTCAGATAGATCCCTCAAACCAGGCAACACGGAGACGATCTCTGGCTTAACATTATAAAGCATCTGTCCTTGTCTTACCCAGGCATTTTCACAGAAGGAACACCACTTTCTCAGGCCAGGGCCCTCTTTATATATGTCTGCGGTTAATGCTGCTTATCTCATGAGAACTTCTCCCCTGTGTCCTTCCTCCCTCTCTAGGGAACCAGGGCTGAAGAATGTCTTATCCACCTCCTCAGAGGGCATCACATCTATCTGAGAGCATCAGACCCTGAGAAACCAACAGGATCAGAGATCTAGTGGGGGGATGTAAAACCCTCTGGGTTCTGATCCCTAGAGACCACTAACTCCCCCAAATCCTAGTTGCAGAATTCCAACTGTGTAATTTTCTAAACAAAACCCCCAACATCTGTCTTAGGCTGCTCAAAGGACCCCTGATACCCACCTCTGCGCCCGTCCCTCCCCCCTAAAAAAACCCATCCTAAGAACAACTGGCCTAGAGTCTAGGCTAGAAAAGACCAGAAAGAAAATGAAGTAAGGCCCCGGTGAGTTCTTTTGAGTGTATTACAGTCAGCCACAGACAGAGACCAAGCACTCTGCCTGAATCAGTGGGCTTCCCTCCCTGTTAGGGTGTCCCCCTACCCTTCAGACCAGCCTGTTCTGCAGACAAAGCTAAGCCCTGGGAGCACACCAGGCATCCAGAATCTCTACCAGTTTGGCTCTAGGGATTGAACCCAGAGCCTCACACTCCTTTCCACTGAGTTACCCCCAGCCCCTTGCCCTTACATTTTAATAGCAATGATCTTGAAGACAGCAGGATTCCTGAGGGGAAAGAGACACTGTGAAAAACCTAAAATCAATATTCCACCACAAGAGGGTGCCCAAAGCCCAGGCAGCAGGGACATGGACCCTCCTGCTTCCATTCAAATCATGCAAAAGAGGAATGTCTGTAAACCAGCTTGAGGCCTGGGTTGTGCCGCTGACCCACAAGGCCCTGTGACCGACCATTCCTTTAGCAGCCTCAGCTGCTCCTCTTACACAGGCTTTGTCACCTCAGGTGTAACAGAAAATTTTTATTTAAAACACCTATATTTATTAATATTTAACAAATTCTATAAAACACCTATAGCCTATAACCTGTAATACATAATACCTATAACCTAATACCTGTAAACATTTAATATCTAAGAACACCTAGCCAATCTTATTTTAAATTTTTTGAAAGGATATTAAAATTCTCTAGCGAAGGTCCATGCAGGCATTTTGATTAGCAGTCTGGCTCTTGCAATCATGGCAAAATTATCTTTACTTGGTTCAGCTTCCTCCGGGCCTAATGTTGCCAATTGGCTCGGGCGGTGAGTTCCACGGTCTCCCCAGGCCATGTGTGCTTCATGGCCTAGTTTTTGGCTTTTAGACCTTGCCAGGCTTTCAGGCCTATAGCAGTTCCCTGGCTTCCTCACCAGGGATTTATCTCTACACAGTCTCCTCAGAGATGTATCCTTATCTCTAAGGTTTCCTTACAGTTGCTTTGTTCCTGTGGCTGGCAGCCTTAGGGCAGATGGCATATGCTGCTTATCATTTCATAGTCTCCCACGCATGCTCCTGTCTCCTCTGTCCATAGGGGCAGAGAGAAATCCATGTGGAGCTCCCTAGTTTATATAGGGTGAAGTCTCGCGGTCTTTGGCAGTGTCCCAAAGGCTCACAATCTCTCTCTCAGAAACTGGCAGTTTCTGTGACTTCTGTGACTTTGTAGCCATGCCTCCCCTGGGCACTTTCTGCAAACCTCAATCAAATCTGGGTTCCTCCCACCTCAGCTCAGATCCCTTTAGCATTCAAACAATGCTAAGCTATATAAGCTCTTTTCAGATTCCCAGGCCTTCAGAGTACCCTCTCAATGGTTGCCTAGAACCATGTGCTGGCAGAGTCCCCTTGAAGAGTCCTTAATAACTCTAATCCATTACAACAGGCCCCCCTCCTTCCTGGGGAGTGTCTCGACCTTGGGTGTATAAGCTCCTGGTCCCAGGTGAACGCAGCATACTTGGTCTCTATTCCCTGGAATGTTCCAGAAACCCTGCAGGTTCCATCCAGTGCTCAGGTCATTAGCATACTTTCAGCCTTTGGAATCGTCTTTCCTAGGTTTGCAGGTAACCACAAGACATCAGCTCGTAGGGAGTGTGAACTTAGACATCAGAACTATTAAATGTTGAGTGCAGTTTAAACCTTAAGGAACTCCATGTAGTGAAATTTCAAGACTCACTGTGCTGTTGGTTTTTGTCAAATTGGCACAAGCCAAACATATGTGGGAAGAGGGGATCTCACCTGAAAAAGGAGCGCCTCCATAGCTGGGCGCGGCCGCGCCTTTAACCCAGCACTCGGGAGGCAGAGGCAGGAGGATCTCTGTGAGTTTGAGGCCAGCCTGGTCTACAAAGTGAGTCCAGGACAGCCAGAGCTGTTACATAGAGAAACCCTGTCTTGAAAAACCAAAAATAAAAAAATAAGAAAAAGAAAGGAAGAAATGCCTCCATAAGATTGGCCTGTAGGCAAGTTGTGGGGTACTGTCTTCATTAATGACTGAAGTGGCACATGGCACAGCTCTCTGGGGCTATGCCATCCAGAGCACATGATCCTGGACTGTATAAGAAACAGGATGAGCATGCCATGAGGAGCTGGTCAGTAAGCATGGTCTCTGCTTCTGGGCCTGCCTCCAGGTTCCTGCCTTGACTTCCCTCAGTGATGGATTTATAAGCTGTGAGCTGAAATAAACCCTCCCTCCCCAAGTTGATTTTGGCCATGGTGAACCCTAAGACACTCACATAGATGTACATGGGCCCAAGTCTGGGATCGAGGCCTCAAATCTCTGACAAGGAGACCACCCAGGCTTCCTGAGGTGATAATTGCAAATTACAATCATCCAGTGAGACTGTTCATAGTGGGCAGGGGTCCTTTAAATTAACATCAGGAAAAATTGGAGCCCTCTTGTTAGCTTCCTACCGTCTCAATGAAGATAAGTCCATATTTCCTGGAAATCCCTCCTCTTATGGTTCTGGGTTAGGGCTGGCCACAAGAGAAATGTGTAGAAGCATTGAGAGGTAGAAATAGGATGGACTGGGTGGCCACAGTGCTCTGAGGGTCAGTGGCCCAGGTGTTGCTGAGTTAGCTTGTCACTCACTAACTACCGGCTGACTGTGACTGCATGAAACACACAGCTACAGCCCCAGGCCCAGCCAGCTTTCCTTCCCGCTGGGCCACCTATGCAGGCAGTTCCCTGGTAAAGAGGGCTGAGCACTTCCACAGACAACTCACCTCATCAGAGTGAACAAGTTAAAGCTGGGAACAATGCCCTCAAAGAGTAGATAGGAAAAAAAGTCAGTACTAAAATAAATAAAACAGAAACAGACAAACAGAAAACAACAACAAAGTAGCAATGATTCTTTGAGAAAAATCAATCTGTTTAACAAACCTTTGGCCAAGTTAATTTTTTGAATGGAAAATGAAGATACTAATTACTAAATTAGAAATGAAAACGGAGACACAATGGAGGGAACCTCAACTGAGGAAAATGTCTCCATCAGATGCAGCTGTGGGGCATTTTCTTAATTACTGATGGAGGCGGGGCAGCTTGTTGTGGGTGAAGCCATTCCTGGGCTGGTGGTCCTGGGTTCTGTGAGAAAGCAGGCTGAGCAAGCTATGAGGATCCGTCCAGAAAGCAGCACCCCCCCCATGGCCTCAAGTTCTGCCCCGCCTCCAGGTGTCTGCCCTGCTTGAGTTCCTGTCCTGACTTCCATCAGTGATGGAAATGTAAGCCAGATAAACCCTTTCCTCCCCAAGTTGCTTTTGGTCATAGAATTCCGTCACAGCAATAGTGACCCTAATTCTGACCATGGTTCTAAGCTGTAAATGTTTACACACTGACTGTAAACAATTATAACATGTTGAAGAACCATTGCTAAATGTAAATTTTTGTTAGACTTACAAGAAGGGTTTAAATAGTTAGGGAGTTGTTTCTCATTAGAGTTAGATGTCTGAACTAGGATTAATATACACTTATAATCCCAGCATTCAGGAGGCTGAAGCAGGAAGATTGGGTATTCAAAGAATCCAATGGACTTTATTTATAATGGAGTTTAAACTGTTCAAGTTGACTTAATACAATTTTAATTTTAAAAAGGATATAAGCCGGGTGTGGTGGCGCACGCCTTTAATCCCAGCACTTGGGAGGCAGAGACAGGCAGATCTCTGTGAGTTCAAAGCCAGCCTGGTCTACAAAGTGAGTCCAGGACAGCCAGGATTACACAGAGAAACCCTGTCTCGAAAAACCAAAAAAAAAAAAAAAAGGATATAAATGAGAACTAAGCATAGTAGCAAGTTATGGAAGCAATCGGGGCTACATAATGAGACCCTATCTCAAAAAAGAAAGGAAGAAAAGAAAGATGGGTCTGCAGATGCAGCTCAGTGGGTAGGTAAGTTGTTGCTAAGCAACCTGAGGCCTGAGTTTGAATCCCCAGTACATACATTTGTAGAGCTTCATAATAGAATAACAAAATGCATAATTTGAACTTAAAAGGCATAGGAACACTAAAATGTTTCATTGATTAATAGGCTAATATTTGTTCACAATGTCAATAATTATTCACAGACCGTTTTTTCTGTACCCTCTAATCCCAAACTACACAAACAACTGGACATGGTGCCATGAATCTGTAGTCTCAGTGCTTGGGAGGAGGAGGCGGGAAGATAAACAGCGTGAGGCCAGTCGGGTCTATGCGACAAGTTCTGTGTCACTAGACCATAGAGAGACCTTGGCCTAAAAATAAAATAATCAATCTCTCTTCCAAAAAAGAAAAAGTGGGACCTTATAATGAACCAAGCAGACATATTTCATATGCCTTTTGAGCTATGTAACTTAACAATTAACACCTGATCATTTGTTTTATTATGTAATCAATAAAATATTAATGTTGATTCAGCCATATATTTATGCTGTCTGAGAATGCGTGTGGTTATAGTTCTGTGGGAGAAGTAATTTGTCCATGTTCACCAGCTTGTAAAAACTTAGTGCAAGTGCTTCAACTTCTAAACAAATGATGAAAAACACACACAGAAAATAATAATAAAATAAAAAGAATCAAAAAACACACAGAAACTCACATCATCCTACTTTCTATTCTAGTCCCTTGTGAGTCCGGCACATCCTTTAGCATGGAAATACGCTAGTCACTCACAGCCCCAAAAGTCTCCACACTGACAATCCTGAAGTTCCCACTTTCCCACTCTGAATTCTAGGAAAGGTAGTATTTTGTCTCATCTGCCTACCTTGTCCTCCTTCCATCCCATTCTGAGTTCAGCTCTGCCTCAAGAACCCTGAGTTCTCACACTGCTCTCATCTCCCTGGCAGAGAAGGCAGGAGCTGGTGACTGACTCATTCCCGGGCACACTTACCAGCACTGCACCCTGGGAAGCTAATCACCTGACAGGATTGCTCCCATTCTCCCAAGGAGGGAAGCATCAGCACCTCCCCAGCCTATTACATCAGAGACGGACTCATTCAAAGACCTGGAGCAACTGGCCCCACTAACAAGTGAAGGGGCAGAGGGGTGGCCTCAGGTAAGAACAAACACCACAAATGGTCCAGATCCTTCAGATCTTTGCCATCTGACTGATCCTTGGGTCAGTCTCTCCTAGGAACTCCCACCTCAGTCTCCTCTGGCCCCACTTTGCCTGTGTCTACCATTCTTAACATTTTCTCTAGGCTATATGCTCATGACGATGCCCATTCTGATCTAACTGGTATACAAAAGAGAAGAATCAGGTATCCAGTTTTGCCATGAGCAAAGGACTTGCATAAACATACCTCCAGACAGTACATACAAAAGGCTGATAAACTATGACAGGAGCTGGGCATGTCACCTGAAATGTCTGCATTTGGGCCATCCTCAGCTCTACATACTGACTTTGAGGTCAGCCTGGGCTACGTAAGACCCTATCTCAATAAAAAAAAAAAAAAAAAAGGAAAGGAAGGAAGGAAAGAAAGAAAAGAAAAAGAAGAAAACCCCGCCACAACCCATGTCCCCTGTGGGAGTTCCTATTCCTTCAGAAGATGCTAACCAAAATCCTACAGGAATGAATGGTCAGGTGAGGCACCTACAATAAATAAGAACTCTCTAGACACAAACTCACACTTCTGCTCAAACTTTTCCAGCCCAAGGAACCACCAGAAGTGAAGGCAGTGTGGGAACAATTAGTCAGGCCCATTTCCCTTCAAGTCACGGAATCTAACTCTCCATCTATGACTACAAATGAGGTACCTGACAGAGCCCCAGCAACAGCTCACACGCTGTCATAGTAACACCTAACCCCCCCCCCACACACACACCTCATACTACCATCTTCCTGCGCTCTGCAGAAAACAGTTGCCTTCTTCAGAAGACAACATGAGCCAGACACTGTGGCACTTTTCTATCATCTCCCAGACACTGTGGCATTCACCTTTCATCCCAGCACTTGGGAGTAAAGGGCGGGGAATTAAAGGTCGTCTCCCACTCCACAGTCAGACTGAGGCTAGCTGAAACTACAGGAGACCCTGTCCAAATACACCAACGAGCAACATAAGCAGCGAACAGCCTGAAAACAAAATTAGCCGGTTGTAGTGTCACATCTACAGTCTTGGTGCTTGGGAGGGAGAGACAGGAGAATAAGATGATGTTCAAGATCATTCTTAGCTACAAAATCAATATGAGGGACCCTGGACTGCATAAGACACTGTTTTTAAATTAAATAAATAGATAAAATAAAAACTAAGGAGCCAGGCATGGTGGTGTAAACCTTTAATCCCAGCACCTGGGAGGCAGAGGCAGGCAATCTCTGTGAGTTCAAGGCCAGCCTGGTCTACTGAGTGAGTTCCGGGACAACCAGGGCTACACAGAGAAACGCTGTCTCAAAAAAACCAAGGTGAAATAAAACTAGAGGAAAAATTCCACCTACAATAGCATCAGAAAAAAACTAAAAAAAACTAAGAAACTCAACAAATAAAGATTTATACAGTGAAAATCACAAAACATTGTTTAAAGGCATTGATAAATACTAAATAACAGAAGATTTTTGTGTTTGTGGATTGAAAGACCAAGTGTTATGGTGGTAATACTGCCAAGTCCCATTTCAAGGCAATGCCTATGAATATTCCAATTGCCCCTTTTTGCAGAAATGAACTGATCCTAAAATTCATATAGCAATTCAAGAGGCACAGAGTAGCCAAATTTATTTTGGAGAGGCCAGAAAGATGACTCAGTGGATAAAGGCATTTGTCACCAAGTCTGACGACCTGAATTTAATCCCTGGGACCCACAACAGAGGGAGGAGAGCGTCAACTTCTGCAAGTTGCCCTCTGACCTCCACACCTGTGCCCTGATACACTCACACCCACACCCAAAATGAATGAAATTAATGTAAAAAATATTAATTCAGAAAGGCACAAAAACAGATGACTCATAGTTTCCAGTTTCTTTTCTCTCCTCTTTTGAGACAGGTCTCACTATGTAGCCCAGGCTGAACATTAACTTACAGTAATCCTCCTGCCTCAGCCTCCCTACTGCTGAGGTTATGTAGGCGTACGCTACCATCCTAGCTTATACTTCTTTATGTCAAAACTTACTATAAAATCACAATAATCAAAACTGTAGGACTGATATAAAGAGAGACATAGATTAATGGAATAAAACTGAGAGTCCAGAAATCAAACCATAGGTCAAGTGATTTCTAAATGGGCACCAAGACCATCCATTGTGAAAAGAACAGTTTTTTTTTTTTTGGGGGGGGTGTGACTTGAGGTGCTGAGACAACTGCATATCCACCAGAGAGGGACTAAAGAACAGCTGCTGACTAAGATCTTATTTTTTAAAAATTAAAAAAAAAAAAACAAACAAACTTGGTTTGAGGTTGTAACACAGAGTTCAAGCACTTACCTAGCATGTATGGGGCCGGGGGGTTCAATCTCCAGCCTAAGTAAAATAAAATTAACTCAGAATAGATCAAAGAGTGAAATGCAAGAATTAAAACTACAAAACCGTTAGAAGGAAACAGGTGGCAACCTCTGTGGCCTTAGATTAGGCAACAGTTTCTTAAGTGCATCACGAAAAGAATAAACAACAAAAGAAAAAAATAGATGAATTAAAATTCAAAATTTAGCTGGTCATGGTGGTGCAGGCCTTAATCTCAGCACTTGGGAAGCAGAGGCAGGCAGATTGCTGTGAGTTCGAGGCCAGCCTGGTCTACAAAGTTAGTCAAGGACAGTCAGGGATACACAAAGAAACCTTGTCTCAAAAAACAAAAAAATTCAAATTTTAAAAACTTCACACATCAAAGATACCACACTAGACGGAGGGAGGGAAGGAGACAGAGAGAACTGAATGGTAAGAAGTAAAAAGTTAAATGTTTTATTATTATTGTTAATCCCCTTTTTATTAGTATGGTGAAAGTGTTGGGGCGCATATACATTCATATACATGTACATGTGCCTTTGCATGCCATAATGTGCATATGAAGGCCAGGGAACAACTTTTACATGTTTAATTTGTTTGTCTGTTTGTTTTTTCTGTGTAGCACTGGCTATCCTGGAACTTGCTCTGTAGACCAGGTTGGCCTCAAACTCAGAGACTCACATGCCTCTGCCTCATGAATGCTGGGAGTAAAGGTGTGCACCACCACCAGCAAGCTTTAAAATTTGTTTTTATTTATGTGTATCACTGTGTGTGCCTGCTTGTCTGTATGTGTCCCACATGCATGCAGTGCCCATAGAGACCATAAGAGGGCATCAAGATCCCTTGGAACTGGAGTTACATTTGGTTGTGAACTACCTGGGGTAGGTGCTGAGAACTGAATGGAGGTCCTCTACAAGAGTTGCAAGGACTCTTAACTGCTGCTCCATCTCTCCAGCCCCCAGAGAACTTTTGAGAATCAGTTCTCTCTTTTCACCTTGTGGCAGTAGGATCTCTCTTATTTCTGCTGCTCTGTGCACTCCAGGCAGTTGGCTGTGAGCTTCTAGACAATTCTTTTGTCTCTCCTACCATCTCACCATGGGAGTGCTGGGATTACAGATGTGTGCATCACATCATGCATTCTCACATGGGCTCCAGGGATTGAAATAAATTTATTAGGTTTGTGCTGAGCATCTCACCTGCCTCAGAAGAAGGTACTTCTAAGTTGCATACCCAAAAAAGATTTAGTACCTAGACTATATTAAGAAAAAAACTTCTGCCGGGCGGTGGTGGCGCACGCCTTTAATCCCAGCACTTGGGAGGCAGAGGCAGGCGGATCTTTGTGAGTTCGAGGCCAGCCTGGTCTACAAAGCGAGTCCAGGACAGCCAGAGATATTCAGAGAAACCCTGTCTCGAAAAACCAAAAAAAAGAAAAAAACTTCTTAAGCCGGGCGGTGGTGGCGCACGCCTTTAATCCCAGCACTTGGGAGGCAGAGACAGGCGGATCTTTGTGAGTTCAAGGCCAGCCTGGTCTACAAAGTGAGTCCAGGACAGCCAAGGATACACAGAGAAACCCTGTCTCGAAAAACCAAAAAAAAAAAGAAAAAAACTTCTTGTCACACAGTAATAATAAGGACAAATAATCCAATTTTTTGGGTTATCTATTAACAAAACAGTAATAATATTTTATTGACAATATTAATGGTTAATAAAATTCTAATAACATTTTATTGATAATTAAAAATAACATAAATTATTATTAACAAAAATTCAATAAACTTTTCCAGAAATATATGCAAGTGACCAGTAAGTACTTGGGAATATGCACATTATTAGTCTCTCAGAAAAGCAAATCAAAACCAGATTGACATACTACTTATGCCAACTGGGAAAGCTCTGCTCCCCCCCCCCCATTTTGTGTGTGAGTGGAGTGTATGTGAATGCCTGCTTGTGTGGAGGCATATGTGTAGGTAGATGAAGGTATACAAAGGTGTGGATGCATGAGGAGGCCTCGGGCTAACGTCTAGATTCATCCTTAATTACTCTCCTGCCTCGTTTATTGATTCAGAGTGTCTCAGTGAAACCCAGAATTCACCAAGACAGTCTTGCTAGCCAGCTTGCTCTAAGGCTGGAATTATAGGCAAGCCACAATACACACCTGGTATTGACATGGGGGCTGGAGATCCAGCACATGTCCCCACCCCTGCATGGCAAGCGCTTTAACCACTGAGCCATCCCCCCCACCCAGCGAACTGCTATAAACTTTGAGTGGCACAAACTAACATCTTGGAAAACACACAGAGAAACATGGAGCTTTCACGCACTGCTAATGAAGGTGTAAAATGATGCAGGTGCTCTGGAAAACACAGCTGCCATATCCATGATAGTTAGTAACACATGTAGAGGAATTTCAACCCAGGAACACAGTTACTCTGGCAAGGAACCACATCCAAAGACCTTCGAGACCTATGTGATCCAGCTGGAATGCAGACACACTCTAGAATACAGTATGAATTGGCTAGAATACTGACACACCCCTAGTGCACACCTTTAATCCCAAACAATGAAGGTAAGGAGTAGGTAAATAGAAGGAAGTAACCATGTTTGAAGATGACATCTAATTGAAGGTCAGACAAAGTGACAAATCAGAGAAAGATTTGATAGAATGGGTCAGAGATAGGATACGCCTAACTCTCATGAGAACAGGACTGGAAAGAGGGGCTACTTAAGAGCAGCACAGGGAAAGACAGAAGAGGTTTTTTTTACCAAGAGTTTTTTCCAGGACAGTTTTACAGAGACAGGTTGCAGAGAAGGCAGAACAAGCCAAAGAATGAGGAGCCAGAAGATTAAAACATATTGCCAAAATTAGTTTGAAGCCAAGTGTTAGGCCCAAGAAAAGGCCTGAATGTGGGGCTACCGAGGAATCACCAAGAACTCAAGAACAATGCAAAAGAAAGAGGTTTTATTTACCAGCATGCTGGGGTCCACATCAAAACTTCTCCATGAAGGGAGAAGAAGAGGACTTAAAGAAAAATCTCAGTTCAGATTAAATATGTTTCAGCAAGGCAGAATCAAGCATCATCAAGCAACAATGCTTTCACTGGTTAGCATTACTATCTCTACATTGATTGGTGCTAGCTAAAGGTTGAGGAACTTGATAATAACAACAAGGAACTTGGTCTTCTAGTGACAGTTAGGGAACTTCCAAACCCAGGGTAGTAGTACATGATAGTTTCTGGGGCAAGTTGACCTAGAGTTTAGGGTCTACTCAAATTTCCAGGCTTATGAAGCCTGCCTAAATTTGGTCTTGTAAACTTTGGTCCTAACACAGGCAAAGCAATTCAGTCAGAAGCAAGAGAAGCCAGTTAGAATCAGTCAGCTTGGAGAGGAGTTTGGGTCAGAACAGCTGAGTTGAACCAGCCAATGAGAGTTCAGAAAGAACTAGAAAGGCTTGGGAATGATTCTTATCTCATCCCTTCATATGAAGAAATAAAAACAACATTTACGAACACCAGCTTGGCAGGATGTGAAATCACCTATGAAACAAATCTTTAAGTATGCTTCTGAATGGTCTTCTAAATTGGGCTAACTGAGGTAGGAAGATCAATCTTACTTAATGTGGGTGCTATCATGCCATGGTCTTGGGTACCAGAACAAAAAGGAGAAAGCAAGTGGAACAACAGCATTCAACTCTCTCATCTTCACCTTTCCCATGAGGGACTGTACCCCTCTTGAACTGTGAGCCAAAATAAACTGTCCCTCCCTTCCACTACATTTGTGAAGTACTTGAGCAAAGCAATGAGAAAATCAGTATCAAGAAGTGGACCACTGCTGTGATAAACCCCACTGCCTGGTTCTTTGTAAGCCTTTGAAATGAGTTTGCCAGAAGAACATGGAAGAGTTTGAAGCTTTAAACGATAGACACCCTAGACTATTATAAGCAGACTTTATTTTGCTATGCTGGTGGGAGTTCAGGAGAGAAGAATGCAAAAAAGAAATCCAGACAATGGAGACCTATCTTGTGGGGTTCCAGAGGGGAACAAGGACTTCTTCAGAATCTGAGCTGGAGTCCATTCATGTTTCATTGTGCAAAGAATCTGGTTATAATCTGCCCATGACTTGAGAATGTAAGTGAAGTTGAATTCAAAAGTAACGGACTAATCTGTCTGATAGAGGAAATTTCAAAACAGGATGACATTCAGACTGTGTCATGGTTACTGCTTAGTACCCTTATCCAGCGAGAGAGTGGAGGGGGAGGTAAGTGGAGAAGAAAGATATGAAGATGTGCCATTTTGCAGGGGAAAGAAGGGAGTTTCGAGTCGAAGACAAGGTGGGTGCTGGGAAAGAAGCTGTAATTGTTAAAGAGATCAGCACCATTAAAGGGAAACCTTGAATACCCAGAAGGTAGTGGATCACACCTTTAATCCCAGCACTCAGGAGGAGAGGCAGATGGTTGTCTGAGTTCAAGGCCAGCCGGGTCTACAGAACGAGTTCCAGTACAGCCAGGGCTACACAGAGAAACCTTGTCTCAAAAAACCAAGGGAGTGGGGGTGGGGCTTATACTATAGAACATAGTAGAAAAGGTGCCACCCATTGACTGCTCCACCTTGTGAAATTCATTTGAATATTGAAAACTTAAACTAAGAATGAAGGTAATTCCTGCAGCTGAAGGGGTTCCCTATGGAAAACCAGACCATCCCAGAAATGCTTCTCCAGGGTCTGCATGCAAAAGCTGATACAACAGTGTCCAGTGAAGCCAGGCTACACCTTGAACCAGCAACAGAACTTGGCAATGTCATCCACATGGTATGTATTGGCATGCATGGCACCTGACAGAGTGAAGGGTTTGTAGAGGCTTGCACCAAAGTTCCAGAGAGCCACTAAAGACAAGCAATATGTTTGGAGTTGGAGTTCCAGCAAGGAGGTCCTTAGAGGCCATCAAGTGAGACTATGAAGATGAAGCCTACGCTGCAGTTGAGACCCCCAGGATTTTGAGTATGCCAGCGCTATGAAGCAAAAGGGTTTTGAGGATCAGAGCTTGAGTTCTGGAAACCTTAACAATCTGGACCAGGCCACCTGCTCAGGAGGTCAATTAAACAGGCAAGTCCTATGGAAATGCAGAAATATAGGAGATTTATTCAATGTGGCCATTGGGAAGAGCAGAGATGTTCAGGGGACCCCTCAAGTCCATCTTTGCAGTCCTGAAAAGAGTGTGGGTTTATTTCTTTTTAAATTGCATTTGTTTCTCTCTCTCTCTCTCTCTCTCTCACACACACACACACACACACACACACACACACACACACACACACAC
>CAJQZJ010031585.1:3055134-3072241 GCA_907164525.1 Lophiomys imhausi
CACACACACACACACACACACACACACACACACACACACACACACACATGCACGCACACCCATACACACTTATGCCACAGAATGCATGTGGAGATCAGAGGGCATCTTCCAGAAGTTGGTTTTCTCCTTCTACCTCGTGGATCCCCAGAATTTATCTCAAATTGTCAGCCTTGGCAGAAAGCATCTTTACCCACTGAGCAATCTTGCCAGCCCTGCTTTATTTATTTATTTGTTTGTTTATTTTGGGAGGTTTAGGTTAAATGGAGAGCAGAAGCAGTAAGTGCTCTTAACCACTGAGCCAATTTCTCCAAGTCCTAAAGTAGTCATTTAAAAGACTTTAACACACACACACACACACACACAGATACACAACTGAACTTTGACCTTGTTTCCTAAGTAGTCAAAGTCTTGAAAAGAAACACAGCACAAAGTATGAGCAATTATCTTAGCAAAACATAAAGAGTTGATAATTTACAATATACATATACTTTCCCCATGGGGGCCTGGTGTCCGATGGTTGCAAACAGCTGCCTCCTTGGTAGTGTATATAGCCTGCAGCCTGTCTGAGGTGCCCTCAGGGACCTTGGAGACAATTTTCTGGCAGTCATTCAATTTTCTGATCTCAGCCTCTTCGGGAAGCCCCAGGGCACAGCGGCCAGGGTTCACATTGTCCTGGTCATCATGTCCATCCGCACCAAGCTGCAGAATAAGGGACATGTGATTGAGTCTCTTCCTAGAAGTGAGCTTTACAAGTTTAAGGCGGATGAATCTGAAGACATGGTCGCTGAGAACCAGCTCATTCTTGACGGCTGTGGGGTGAAATATGTTCTCAATCTCAGTCCCCTGGACAAGTGTCGGGCCCTGCATTCCTGAGGGTTCCCACAGCACTCCCCTGTACCCCACCAAACCATGTTCAGTATTAAGTCACATCCAGTCTGAAAAAAAAATAAACGGTACATGCACAACAAATTAGATGTTAAAATGTGCAGTCCCATAACACTGTTTACAACAAAATAGGTGATTAGTTATCCCAGGAGCAAAGTTAGTTCATCTGAATGCTGACAAAATATATGGATATTTCATATGGACAAAGAGAAGAAATCATCCAAAAGTGTCTCCATATACAGGTCACAGGCCAGTCATCTTTTAAATATTTGTCCTAAGCTCTCCTGGCAAGAAGTGTTTTAGAAAATCTCTGAGCATTTTGGACAATTCAGGCGTCTTTGAGTGTGAGCTACAGGCAGCCCCTCCCGCTGCACGAGGGTCCGGTGGGTCTGTTCACCTTTCCGCAACACTTCCTTTTTTCTGTCTCTTTCTTTCAGATGCTACCAGAGCCTAAGTAGCTTGTTCTTGTACTACTCTGTCTCTAAAGCTCCCTCCCTGCCATGTGGCCATGAAGTCATTTGTCTGCCACGTGGCTGTCTGCCTGTCTGCCATGTGGCTGACCTCCATGCCAGCTTAACTCAGACAGCATGACTCTCTCTTTCCTATCTCCCTCCTCTAGACTGTTGCCAAGATTTATACTTTGCTTGCTCTGGGGTTTTTCTTTTGAACTCTTAATAAAATTGTCCTTGAGCGTCAAAACAAGTTAAAGTAATATATTAGTTATCCATCTTGTAGATCCTGTAACAAGATTTTCTCAGCCTCAGTTTCCAGAGTTAACAGTTGAGAGTGTCAGGCTCTGCCACATCCTTCCCTACGGGGTGGGTGTGTACTGGCCAATCACATCAGATTGAATTGAGACGCCCACATCAGATTGAATTGAGACGCCCACCAGCTGCGTAGGACACAAGTCCAGTGAACGTGCTTGGTCACCTGGTCTGCATTACAGCACACCTTTAGCAAAAGTAAAAAATCTGGTTTGTTCAGGCATCGCTGACTCGTTCAGCCTGACTGAGGTAATGTCCAAGCTACCCAGTTTGGGGTTTTGGTTCTTTTCTTTTCAGTCCCAAATTTTACAGTTGACTATTAAATTTCTATATTTTAGTCAACCTTTCACACCCCCACAAAGGAGCTGTTGGGGGGAAAAAAGAGACAGAAGCCAGGTTCTTATGTGTTAGGTCTCAGGTGGCCATGGGTCTCCGAGCTCCCAGAGAGCTGATGCTACATGCGAGCCACGGCCGACAGACTCTAAGCTGGCAGGAGGTGCCTGTGACACATCACATATGGTGGTGGCACACATTAACTAAATGGGTCGCCTCTTTCTTCCTACTTTCTCCACCATTCTCAAATTCATACATTCCTTTCTCAAATGTAAAGCTCCCTCTCTTCCTGTGGCTGCCCAGAAATCAGAGACAGACTGTTTACAGGAATGGGCTGTGGATGGCTCACCAACCACATGATATGGAACCTCCTCCCTTCCTAAGAAAACTGAAAGAAGCCTCCATCCTTTCACCTGGGCTGGAGTACTCCACAACACCTGTCCCCCTCTGTCTGTCTATCACTAGGGCTTGAATTCTCCTCAGAACACTTGTCATGCTGTCCCTGCTGTGACATTCACATATCTTCTAACAAACCTCGTACCCAAAAGACAGTCTCTGCCTCAGTCTCCCCTCGAACACCAAACCCAACGTTTGGTGTTCACTATGTGTATTAATGTAGCCCCCAAATCATTCCTAAACATTTGCATTCATGAATGAATACACATCCCCACATTTCAAACTAGACCAAAAATAGTAATTTTAGTGTTCAATGAGTTTAAAAATATTCAAGAGGCTGGAGAGATGGTTTATTGGGTAACAATGCTTGTCAGTAGACTAGTCCTGTGCCCACCATCCACACAGGGCACCACAAAAACCACCTCTATTTTCAGCTCTAGGGGATCCAGTGACCTCTTCTGAACTCCATGGATGCCCATGAATAATCCACAGCACAGACAGACACACACACACACACACACACACACACACACACACATACACATACACACACATACATGTGAATGAAAATAATTCTTTTTAAAAATTCAAAACTGAAGTCACCAGAGGTTTGTAACTCAGTTGTTTTCAGAAATTCTAGGAGCAAATTAATCTTCGCCTCATGCAAATTAATTAGCTACCCTAAGTTTATGACAGGTGAGTCACTACAATTCTCCCTAGGAAGCATCAGGATGGTACTGACATACTGTTTCCTGTGGTTACACCAATCACGGTAGAGATCACAACACCCTTGTTTCTCTGTCTCAAATGGTTCACCAGAACCTAAGGGCTCAACAGAGAGCCCCAAAAGACCAATACATTTCAACCTTCCTGTAATTCGATAGGTACCAGTAGAGCTCAGAGGACACCTAATTTTCTCAAAAGAGCTGCCAAATTAACAAGGACTGTCATACACAGAGCACAGTAGCCCAAAGATCTCAGCAAGACCTCAGTGACACAGAACTCTCAAAGACAAAGCCAGTCACCAAAAAGCAGTTGCAGAAAAAGCAGAGGAGAAAAAAAAAAAAACAAAAAACAAAAAAAACCACCTGAGGTGCACCCAACAAGGAGAAGCTTACCAAAGGTTGGACTTTGTCGAGCTCCCAAAAGAAATTCCAAATGCCTGTTTCTCTGCTTTACCAAATAGAGGGAAAAGAAACTGATAGTAGATGAAGTGGGAAGGTAAAAAAAAAAAAAAAAAAAATCCCTGAAATCACCCGGGCACGCACGCCTTTAATCCCAGCACTTGGGAGGCAGAGGCAGGTGGATCTCTGTGAGTTCCAGGCCAGCCTGGTCTACAAAGTGAGTCCAGGACAGCCAGAACTGTTACACAGAGAGACCCTGTCTCTAAAAAACAAACAAACAAAAAAATCCCTGAAATAAAATGTTTTCAGAAGGTGTGTGGGACTAGTCAATGTTTCTGCTCCATCTGGGGTCAGTAGCTAATGCCCAAAATATGTCTTTTCTCCTGGCCATGGCCTGTCAGAGCCTGAGCCCTGACAGCCCTAACAACCTAGGCATGGCACCCATCCTCCATAGGCCAATTAAACAGACAAGTAAATAGTGAGAAGCAGAAAAGGACAATTGATTCGGTGAGGCCACGTTAGGAAGAAGAGCAAAGAGTTCCAAGGACACCCGAGTCTATTTTTGTGGTCCTGATGCAAGGTTCAGATTTAAGTAGAGAAGCAAGGTTCCATTCAAGATGTCTCATCCATCACTGACAAGTCATGGTCTCCATCTCCCCTGCAAGATGGTTTGACATGTTTGTCAGACCTATGTGAGATCTCTTTCCCAGAAACAGGTTCCTTCTCTGACTGGCACCAGGCTTCACTCTTCCTTCCCAGCCATGAGATTCCTGGGAAATTCCAGTTTCTCCAGGAGCCATTATTTATAGTCCGATAGTTAAGGAGAGGGGCAAAGGTGTCTATTTCTTAAGAATATCTTCACTCATATCAGGAAGGTCACAGAGATATGAGGATCAAGAGAGAGGCTACAAACAGCACTGGGGAAGGCAGGGAGGCTACCCAAGGCTTTGGAAGCCTCACGAAGCCTTGAGGTCAGGTGTAGAGATGCAGGAGTTGGTGTCTGCTACCATGCTGAGCTTTGGCTGGGCTTTGGTCTGATCATTTCCTCCTTTTGAAGTGGAATATTCATTATGTGCCAATTTATACTGGAAGCTTGTAGCTTGTCTTTTATTGTATAGAGAAACTTTGGACTTCTGAAAAGTATCAGGACTCTTACAGACTATGGGGATGGTTAGTGATGGATTTGAATTCACCTTATAAAATGGCTTTGTGATTATGGGGACAAAAAATGGAAGGCTATGGCTTAAAAGTGATATGTCTGCGTGTCATTTTGTCAAGGAGTGGACTTGTAATGGTGGATATCAAACTTGACAAGATCTAGAACCCCTTATGAGAAAAATCTCTGAGCAAGTTCTTAAAAGAAGTTTTAGATTGGATTAACTGAGGTGGTGTAGTGGTTTGAATGAGAAATACCCTCATACACTTAGGTGTTTGAATACTCAGTCTCTAGTGCTGTTTGAGGAGGGTTAGGAGGCATGGCCTTGCTAAAGGAAGTATGTCAGGGTTGGGGGTGGAGCAGGCTATTCCCAGTTCTCTCCCTCCCCCCCACTTCTGATTGAAGTTCATGATCTGAGTCCTTGGTTCTCAGCTTTGACCTCCAGCTGCTGAGTCTGCTGCCTGCTGCCATACTGTCTCAGCCTTTAAGGACCCTAAACCTCTGGAACTATAAGCCCCAATAAATTCTTCCTTCTATAAGCTGCCTTGGTGGCTGTGTTTTATCACACCAATAGAAAAGTAACTAATACAGGTAGGAAGACCTTCCCTAAATGTGGGTGGCACCATTGCACGGGCAGGAGTCCCGGACTTAGTAAAAGGGCAAAGCAACAGGGGCACCGTACCCACCTCCTGCTGCTCCCTGGTGGCCACCTCTCTGCCACAATAAGCTAATTCCCTTCAACTGTAAGGCCTTCTTCCTCCCTTAAATTGCCTTTGTTAAATATTCAATCATGGCGATGAAAAAACTTACTCACACACTTTATGGCCCAGCGATTCCATTAGTTAGACCCAAGAGGGTTAAAAACATGTTCACACAAAAACTTGTGGATGAATGAATGCTCATAGCACGACGGTTTCCTTTTTTAAGTTTTTTGATTGGCAGCAAAGGGATTGAAAACGGGGCCTTATGTATGCTAGATGTCATGGCTGATTTTTGTCACTTGATACAAGCGTAGCCATACACGGGAAGAAGGGATCCCAACTGAAGATCCCCCCCCCCCCCCCCCCGTCAGACGTCAGATTGACCTGTGTGCGTGCCTGGGGGATGGCTCATTTCTGCTAGCTGCCCAGCCCACTGTGGACGGTGCCATGCCGAGCAGGTGGGCTGTATAAGCTACAGGAAGCCCGCCAGTCAGCAGCATTTCCCCACACAATGACAGGCATGGAGGCATACACCTTTAATCCCAACACTCAGGAGGCAGAGGCAGATGGATCTCTGAGTTCGAGGCCAGCCTGGTCTACAAAGCAAGTCCAAGACATCCAGGACTATTACACAGAGAAACCTTGTCTTGAAAAAAACCAAGAGAGAGAGAGAGAGAGACAGAGAGACAGAGAGAGAGAGAGAGACAGAGAGAGAGAACATACAAAAGAGCCCTTCTATCTGAGTTGGAAGTTGGTACAGTCTTAAGGAAGGTATTGAGGGTTCAAATAGGAGTCTGGCAGCCAACCAAATCCCAACTGTCACTTAACAAGCAAGGTAAGGAACATACTAGCCAGGCAGGGTTGAAGCCTCTTGTGGTTGCTAAGAGAGAAAAGGAAAAGCCCATTGCCAGGTAGAGACTTGTCTCAGACCCAGAGCATAAGGCAACCACATGACAGAAACCCTGCTCCCTCCTCCCTACACTCCAGCAGGAGAACAGAACTTCTGTGGAGGAAGACCCAGGAGTGGACCTCCGAATACTTATGGTGACCCAAGAAGAGAACGACATCAGTCACAACCGGGGAGCCACAAACAGCATCCCCTGTCATAAGAAGATGTGCACCAAAACAAGACAGCATTTTCCTCCAATTAAGCTGCCAGGAAGGGCTTTTAATATGGAAAGTTGAGAGACACTGAGTGCTGTCATTGTGTAGATGGTAGGAATGAGAACTGGTAGGGCCACTTTGGGAGGCAACTTGCCAGCATCTGTTCAAGAGAGGAGAGTAGCCTGTGATTCACCAAGTCCTGGGCCCAGTCGTCATTGCAGACACACTCCTGAGTGTACAGGGAACTCAGCTTTTTTTATGGAGCGCTGTGTGCAGTGGTGAAAGGTTGGGAGACGCCCCAGTGTTCATGAATATGTGAACCCCTAAAAGGCCTCTATACAGACTTGGTAAGGTGGTACTCAACTGTAACCCAGCACTTAAGAAGTAGAGACACGAGGATTGGGAGTTCAAAGCTAGGTTCATAGCAAGTTTGAAGCCAGCCAGGCTACATGAGACCCTATCCTTAAAAAGAGGCTCTGTACAAACATTTTCTAACAAAACTGGGTATAAAGTGAAATGAACGACAAGACATATAATTGGATTTAAAAGACAATTCTAGAAGAGAGCATACTATGTATCATTTGTGTATCATAAGAATCCAAGTGTGCTGGGGCCCTTGAGAATTCTACCTGGCAGGTCAGACACTAGACCTACATAAGAAAGGCCTGGGTTTTTGTGTTTGTTTGTTTGGGTTTTGGGGGGGTTGTTGTTTTTGTTTTTGTTTTTTGAGGCAGGGTTTCTCTGTGTAGCTCTGGCTGTCCCGGAACTCACTCTGTAGACCAGATCTACCTGCCTCTCCCTTCCGAGTGCTGGGATTAAAGGTGTGCACCACCACCGCCCGGCTGTTTCAGATTTCTTTATCTGAGAAATAAGACTTTACAAAGCAAAATAAGAAGCATATGTTGTTGGAGTGCACCTGGAGAGATGACTCAGCCGTCAAGACACAGGCTGCTCTTCAGAGGAACCAGACTCAGTGCCCGCCACCCACTTGTGGTTCACGACCATCTGTAATTCCAGTTCCAGCGGATCTGATGTCCTCTTCTGGCCTCCAAGGACACCAGGCATGCACGTGGTGCACAGACATTCATGCAGACAAATATATATATATATACACAATAATACAATAATTTCTTTAAAGACAGAGAGCATGTATCTGTCAGCCATAAGCTGTTTTGTTTCCAGAAAGAAGATTTTAACCAGTGGAGAGACCCATGTAGATTTCTTCTTTAGACTCTATTTCTGGTTCTGTGTTTAGAGACTAATAACAGCTTTGTTTGATGTGTCCTTTAGAAAACAGCAGTAACTGTCATGCCTCAAAAGGAAAGTCAGTGTGACATAGTGACACACCCTTATAATCCGAACACTTGAAAGGCAGAGGCAGGAGGAACAAGAGTTCAGGGTCAATGTTAGCTATACAGCAAGTTGAGGCTAGCCTGGGCTACATGAAACCTTGTCTCAAAGAACCAAAATATAGCCTGATGGGATGGCTCCACTGAAAAAGCACTTGTTGCCAAGCTTGACAACCTGAGTTCAATACCTTATTTTTAGCCAAAAATATCCCGAAATAATTTTTTTGGACACAGGTTACCATGTGATCAAGCCTGCCCTTGAACTTGCTTTATAGCAAGCTATGACTTTGAACTATTCATCCTCTTATGTGCTGGGCTATGAGCACATGTCTCCATGCCTGGCTTGCTGCAATAATTCTGAAGATGTACATCTGTATTTATTTGTCTAGAGAAGTTCTGGAAGAACACTCCTGAATCAGGGCTTACATTTGGAGGCAGACAGAGAACCAGTACTGAGAAAGGAGACAGACCAAATGGGAATGAGAGCCAGGCATGGTAGAATGCCCGGTTACCTCGGCTACATAGTGAGTTCAAAGCCAGCCTGGGCTACATGAAAGCCTAATTTAAAGAAAGAAGAGAGGGAGAGAGGGAAGGAGAGAGAGAGAGAAAGAGAGAGAGAGAGAAAGGGGGGAGGAACTGAGTCTTATCCATACATTTTAATCTTTTTTTTTACTTCAAAATCTTAAAATGTAATTTATGCTTTTATTGTATCAAGGACTCTATTCCACATACGCATCCATATACATACACAATTTGAATGCCCACAGTGAGATGTTTCACATACACATCCATATACATACACAGTATGAATTCCCACAGTGAGATGTTCCACATACACATCCATATACCTACACAATATGAACACCCACAGTGAGATGTCGCTCACTGTTCTTTTCCCTAACTTTACCATTGGTGTCTGCACTTGAATATTAGAGGGTTTAGCATCACATCTTGCGAGTTCGTGCCTATGAACTATACACCTCACATACTTTTCAGTGGATGGCTGCTTTTTTTTTTTTTTAAGTTTTCAAGAATATCTTTTAGGGGATGAAGTGATGGCTCAGCAGTTTCAGGAACTTGTTGCTATTGCAGAGGACCAGGGTTCAGTTCTCAGCACCCACACGGCAGCCCACAACCATCCACAGGTTCAGTTCCAGGGCATGGACACTCTCTTCTGATATCCAAGCACACCAGGCACACAGGCACACACATGGTGCACAAACATAGATGCAGGCAAAAACATTCATACATGTAAATAACTAACATTTTTAAAGGAGATCTTGAGCAAGCCAGGGCTTTCTCCTCCTTCAAATTCTAACGCATTTTGTGCTCTGAAGCTCAGATTTATAGGGTGCACTGATAGGCACAAAAATAGGGTGAAAACTAGAACCAATCCTGGAGGAGGCGGCCGAGGAGAAAGAAGGGAGAACCTTCAGATCCCTTCTCTGCATTGTGAAGATGAAGACAACAGCACATGGGGCTTGTGAGCAGTATGAGAAGCATGTTCAACTCAGTGAGCCGCCTCTGCTGCCTCCATACACCAGTGGCTCAGCTCCCGGGATAACTGCCGTTCCTTCAACCCCATTTCTTGGAACTTGCACTCTCAAGTACCAATGAAGGGAAGAAGAAGGCATAAGACTCTACAGAGCACCTAAACAAGGTGTCTTAGTTAGGGTTTTACTGATGTAAAGCGTAACCATGACCACAGCAACTCTTATAAGGGGAAACTTTTCACTGGGGCTGGCTTACAATTTCAGAGGTTTAGTCCATTACCGTCACGGAGGGCAGCATGCTGGCAGACATGGTGCTGGAGAAGGAGCTGAGAGTTCTCCATCTTCATTTGCAGGCAGCAAAAGGAGACTGTGTGCCACATTGGGTGTAGCTTGAGCATATGAGACCTTAAAGCCTACCTCCACAGTGACACACTTCCTCCAACAAGGCTATACCTCCTAATAGAGCCACTCCCTGTGGGCCAACACACGAGTCTATGGGGGCCAGTCCTACTCAAACCACCACACAAGGCAAGGTGTTTCACTAATGCTGTTACCCTTGGCTGTCCCAGTCTGCTACATGGTAGACTCAACTCAGAGGCTCTGGGACATGAATGACAGAGATGACTCAGGTCATGAATGGTGTGGAAGGATTTGCAACACTCATCCATCCGGTTCTGAAGGTCTCCCTCACTGCCAACCCCAGAATCTTCTGATGCAGGGGCTTTAGGGTCCCAGGAGCACTCCTCAGTGACAGCGGTGTCTTTCATCATTTGGTCCATTGCCTGGCATCTTCAAGGACTTGCTTTCCTAGTCTGATCCTTCCCAGACAGACTAAAAACCTCACCACTTGGCACTTAAATCATACACTCATCAATTCGTGTGATATCTGATTTTATAAGTTACCTTTACTTCATATCAGAATTAATTTTCTAAACCATGAAACCCTGGGTGTCAACTGGCTCTAGGACAAAAAGTGAGAGAGAGAGAGAGAGAGAGAGAGAGAGAGAGAAAACCACGAAGAAGGTACCCTAAAGATGTGACTTTAGCTCCCACAAGAAACACCCTGAAACGCTGCCCCACATTCCTTCACATAGGGGCTCAGCTCTCCAGAAAGAAAGAGGCATTAGGATGAATATGTAGCTCAGTTAGTAGGATACGCCCTAGAAAATACTCGGTGCTGTTTTTTTGTTTAGGTTTTTTTTTGAGGGGGGGTAATGTTGTTTTGTTTTGGTTTTTTGAGACAGGGTTTCTCTGTGTTCTCCTGGCTGTCCTGGACTCACTCTGTAGACCAGGCTAGTCTCAAACTCAGAGATCCACCTGCCTCTGCTTCCTGAGTGCTGGGATTGAAGGCACGTGCCACCATGCCCGGCTAGTGCTAGGTTTGATACTCAGCACTCATAAACTGGGTGTGGTGGTACATATCCATTATCCTTATCTAAAAAAGGAAATTACAACTAAAAACAGAAATGTGAGGAACCATTTGGAAATGGATATGGACAGCATCCATAGGCAGTTGCCAAGGAGTTGTCAGCAAGCACCATCCAGGGCTTCATTAACCCAGAGAAGCCTTAAGGGAAATCTAAACAAAACAACAAGAACCCTGCTCAACAATTCAGAAATTCAGCAAAGCCATTTGTCTGCTTCCATCTGCTTTCTGAATAGGAAAAAAAAAAAAATGTCTTCTCCAGAGGCCCTCAAAACAGCACATGCTGTTGCCATTGCTCATGCAGTCCACCGCAACTAGATGTGAAGACCCTGTTGCTGAAAACATAACACACTGTGGGCAGCGCCTCCGCTTCAGTTCCTGCCTCCAGGCTTTAGAAGGCGATGTCTAAAGTAGCCCTCAGGCTATGGATGTAGCTCAATGGTAGAACACTTGCCTAGCACAAATGAGAGCAAAACCAAGACAAGATGGGTCTCTCTTGGCCTGCTCCAATCAGGCTTAGTGGGCTGTGACTGGTCCTTCTTCCTGAACATCCTGAGGCTCACAGCCCTTCCTGTTCATCTTTCAAATCAGCAATGCTGGGCTGAGTCCTCATGTGGTCACTTTGTTTGCTCTTCTATTTCCACTGAGAAACCTTTGTGATATCCCCAGTGTGATTATGCACATCTTTAATCTCAGTACTCAGGAGGTGGGGATGGGGGGTCAGGCGGATCTCTGAGTTCGAGGCCAGCCCGGTCTCATAGTGAGTTCTATGACAGCCAGGGCTACCCAGAGGAACTTTGTCTCAAAAAAGAAAAGAAAAGGAGAGAGAGAGAGAGAGAAAGAGAGAAGCAAAAGGAAACCTTTGTGATCACATTGGGTCCATCTAATGATACAAGATAAGCATCCTCAGGGACAAATGATTAGCAACCTTGATTCAACAGTGACTTTAACTGACATTTTCCAGCTAACATATTTAGTTCTGCCTGGCACAAACTCTAGCTTGTTCTTTCTCCCAGCATGAGAGTCCTGGGGAAATTCCAGTTTCTTGGGGACCATTTTTGCAATCATTCCTTTAGCCAAAGGATATCTTCATTCCTTCCAGGGCAGGGGGAAGAAAGCATTTATATACATAAAATAAATAAGCCTTTTTAAATAATTTTAAAATGTTTTCAAAAGTATATTTCCAATAAGAGATTAGTATCCAAATCAGCAATGCTGGGCTGAGTCCTCATGTGGCCACTTTGTTTGCTCTTCTATTTCCACTGAGAAACCTTTGTGATATCCCCAGTGTGATTATGCACATCTTTAATCCCAGTACTCAGGAGGCAGGGATAGGGGAGCAGGTAGATCTCTGCGTTCGAAGCCAGCCCGGTCTACATAGTGAGTTCTTTGACAGCCAAGGCTACCCAGAGAATCTTTGTCTCAAAAAAGAAAAGGAGAGAGAGAGAGAGAGAGAGAGAGAGAGAGAATTAAAATCAAGATGATTAAAACATGAGCAAAAGACTTAGTAAACATTTCTCCAGAGGAGAAATACAAATATCAAGGAGCATATGAGAAGCTGAGGAGAGGGGAAATTGGGATGTTATTGTCTAGTGGGTATGGAGTTTTGATTTGTTTTATGTATGAGAAAGAGAGAGAGTTCTCACTATTTTGGCCAAGATGATCTAGAACTCCTGGACTCAAATGATCCTCCCACTCAATCTCCCAAGGACCTAGAACTATAAACAGGCAGGCATGAATATGGAGATAAAGGGTGGTGTGTTCAGTTTCATGGTTGTGGTAAAACACTTCAGAAGACAACTTCAAAGAAGGAAGGAGTTATTTTGGTTCACAGTCTCAAAGATGTCAACCTGTGTTGACCGGTGCCATTGCTCCTGGGCCTGTAGTAAAGCAGTGACCTATGGTGAAAGATATGGCAGGGTAAAACTCACTTCATGGCAGCTAGAAAGTAGAGACACAGAGACAGAGAGAGGAAGTGGCTGAGGACAAGATACACCCTTGACAGGCTTGATCCTAGTGAGCCACTAATTCTAACTTGGCCATGAACTCATTAAAGGAGTGACCATAGACAAAGCCAGCTCACCTATCAATAGCGCTGCTGCTCTGGCCAAAACTTCAATGCATAAGCCCTCTGGAGTACACTTCATATCAAAGCATAATACTAGGGTTGCTCTAGGAAAGCCAGGCAGGCCTTGTCCCTGTTCTGACCCCTGTGGAGGAGTAAGTAGGAGAGGAAGACAAGCTTTGACTCTAGGGATAGAAGTCTTAGGTGAGTACACAGTTCACGGTCTGGTCAAAATGTTAAGTTCTCTGTCCACTCAAAGCCCCTTTTAGCAACTTTATCTCTGAAGTTCCTCAACACCAGAGGAACACCCTTTCTTACAGGGCCAGCTATCAGCTACCCACCTGCCTCACATCTGTCTTAAGATTTATGATTAACAGCGAGGATTCTGGAGCCTAGGAACAAGGAAGAAAATTTCTCCAGTCCTAAAGTTGTCACAGTCTACAATGGGCACATGGTGGAGGGTGGTTCCCCTTGAGCACCTCTAAATCATAACACGCTGTGGATCCTGGCTTGAGTGGACCCTTGAAGAGCTGTAGAGGGGGCTGGGGGAAGGTAGGGGGTGGAAAAAATGAGGAGACAGGAAACTGAAGCATGAGATAGAGAGAACAGATCTAACATCCCCCAGGTGCGACCACAGGGCTGTGACATTTCACCAGCAGTGTGGAAACAACGGCAAAGCCCCCAAATAAGACATTTCCCTGAGATAAGTCAGTGGAGAAAGTGTGTGTGTGTTGGGGGGGGGGGTTAAACAGCCCATGTACCTCCAGTACAGACTCTTTGACATCCTCAAGTCAGAATTCCCAGAGGAGCTAGTCAACATGCTTGAGAAGGCCTACAAAGAAGTCCACCTTTAATCCCACATGCCCAAGGCCCTGAGGGGAGATGGTTCAGGTACCTGAAGACACCAGTGACCAAGCCAGCCAGAAGCAGGGAGAAAGGCTAAAAATGGGATTAAGTCAAGGAGGAGGGTTGGCAAAGGTCCCATGGGCAGTGGGTCACATGTGTATCACAGGCTAGCATTAAGAGAAAAGGAAATCAGGCTGCAGTGGTAGCTCAGCCAGGAAACTAGAAGGACATGAGTTTGATCTCCAAATCCCATGTTATTTGGGTTGTTTTGTTTTGTTTTTTAAAGACTGTGGGTGGTGCCATGTATTCTTCTCAGTGCTGGGGGAGAGGAAACAGGAGGACCCTAGGGTTTGCTGGATAGCCAGCCTCTTCTACTAGGCAAGTTCCAGGCCAGTGAGAAATACTATCTCAAAATAATAACAATGATAATAATAATAATAATAATAATAATAATAATAATAGATATCCCTCAGGGATGAAACCAAGGCTGCCCCCTGACCTCCACACACATGCATAAGTATGTGCATCTACATGTTCACATGAGCTTGCACACACACAAGAATTAAAGGGGATTGCAAGTGATCTTACAGTACAGAAAGGAACACAGGAGACAAGGGCTAACTCTTGGCCTTTAATTATAAGCAATGCTGGAAGGGCTTCTGTGGTTGGAAAACTAAACCTCAGTTATGCAAGGCTGGTTGTCATGACTCCTCCCTTTGTTGCCTGTGTGTTGTGTTTGAGGCTGGGGATATAGCTCAGATGGTGGTGTTTTCCCAGGATACAAAAAGCCTTGGGTTCAATCCTCAGTACCACATAAACCTCAGCAGCTGCACTCAGGACATGAAGACAAAGAGTCAGAATTTCAAAGTCACCCTCAACTACAAAGCAAATCTGAGACAACTTTGGGATGTATAAGATGATCTCCCAAAACTGCTGTGCTTAGTTGTGTTACCGCACCTCTAATAGGGTGTTTTGTGATGCTAGTTTTATGCAGAGTCTGAAAATGTCCTGATTCTAAAGCTAACCTGACCCTGAAAACTTCAGAAATAGTCTGCAATCTGGCCCCCTTCCTTCTTTAAACTGGTCATCTCCAAAAGGAATCGAGTGTGAGAGGGGAGACATGCCAGGGACAGATGATGGCATCTAGTGTACAGTGCTGTAAACAAACGCAGCATGTGCTGTCGGGTTAGACACTGGCTTCGTTAGCGAGAGCAGTGCCCAAGGACAGTGAAGAGCAGCAGGGCTGGGTTTGCCCCTTCATAGTCTCTCCAGAGTGCGGAAAAGAGAAGGGGGTGGAGGCTGCTGTGAAAGAGAGAGAGAGAAAAAAAACCAAAACAGCCACAACTGCCATCAAAGGTCGGTTTACCACCCAAGTGGAGGCTGCTGCCCAGAGCAGAGGAGCCTCTAGCAACTCCACACCAGCAGCTGGGGCTCAGAAAAGATCTCCCTGGGCAGGAACCATGGCATGGCCACATCCCTACTGGCTCTGCATGCTGGGGACCTTGGTAGGGGTCTCAGCTACCCCAGCCTCCAAGAGCTGTCCAGACAGACACTACTGGACTCAGGGAGGCCAGTGCTGCCAGATGTGTGAGCCAGGTAAGAGTGGGCCTCAGTAGGGCTGGGGGCATGCTGTTTAGGATGAAGGGAGGTGCATGTGGTAAGACTGAGCTCAAGCGATCTGAGGCAGCCTGAAGAGTCAGGAGGTATCACCCTGCCTGGACTTTGATTCTGGTCCCTCCGCTCACAGGTACATTCTTTGTGAAGGACTGTAGCCAGGACAGAACAGCTGCCCAGTGTGATCCCTGCATACCAGGCATCTCCTTCTCTCCAGACTACCACACCCGGCCCCACTGCGAGAGCTGCAGGCACTGTAACTCTGGTGAGAGAGGCAGGGTGGGCAGAAGGTGATGCTGAGAGTCTGGGGCTGCAAG
The DNA here is from genome assembly GCA_907164525.1 of Lophiomys imhausi. Taxonomy (NCBI): domain Eukaryota; kingdom Metazoa; phylum Chordata; class Mammalia; order Rodentia; family Muridae; genus Lophiomys; species Lophiomys imhausi. Next base: position 3,070,708 of record CAJQZJ010031585.1, read on the forward strand.
GTTGGCTGTGGGGTCAGCTGTGGAGAAACCAAAAAGAGTTGGAGTCAGAGAGCTTCAGCTGCTTCAAGGCTCCTGGGAAGCGAAGCCAAGGCTGAAACACAGTGTGCCTTGGGTAGGGCATGTGGGGAAATATCTAGTATTTCATGGAAGATATGCAGAATTTGAAGGATTGGTGAAAAGGACTCCATAGATAGGATTGAGACAAGAAAGAGAGTGATGGGGCCCTGGGCAATGGCACATGCCCATAATCCCAACTAAGCAGCATGCTTGAGGCAGGAGGATCACTTGGTCACAGGAATTCAAGGCCAGTCTGAGCAACACAGCAAGACCCTGTCTCAATGAGAGGGCTGAGTAGATAAAGGTACTTGCCACCACCTGAGTTTATTCCCTGGGCCACATGGTAGAAGGAAAGAATCAACTTACATGTTGTTCTCTGAGGTCATATGTGTGCATGAGAAACAATGAAAAAAATATAATTTATGGGAGGGGAGGAGGCATGGTAGTTCCAGAAACCCAGGTTTCAGAAAAGCAACTTCCAGCCAATGAACTGCCTGTATTCCCAGGGTACATTTGCAGGTTGGTGGTTCAGAATTTGGAGTTGAGGAATAATACCAGAAGCCAGGATGTAGCAACATTTTTGCACAAAAACTTTTTTGGGGGTCAAAGAAAAGTTTTCTCTTAATTTCTAAATTTCTACTTTTTGCAAATGAAAAAGCAGGGTATCTGTATCTCTATTTTCAAACCTTGCTGTCATTTTCTCACCTCTGCTAGGGATTCAGGAAGCCTGTGCTATCTTATACTAAAATAGTACATTTTATTTATTTATTTATTTATTTATTTATTTTGGTTTTTCGAGACAGGGTTTCTTTGTGTAACAGCTCTGGCTGTCCTGGACTCACTTTGTGGACCAGGCTGGCCTCGAACTCACAGAGATCCGCCTGCCTCTACCTCCCAAGTGCTGGGATTAAAGGCATGCGCCACCACGGCCCGGCTAAAATAGTACATTTTAAAGAAGCTCCTTTGAAATAAGTTGCCAGAAAAAACACTTTTTTGTATGAAAAAAAACTCTTTTATTGCTGCTGCAAAAAAAATCTGTAGGAAGTAGAAATTGATTTTAATAGACAATATATTCTGGAAAGTGGAGGAACTAGCTAATAAATTCTAACAACTAGTTAACAGAACCATTCAGATGGTGAGGCTGAGGCAAACACCTAACAACAAAAACTTTGTCTGTGGGACTTTCAGATAATTCCTACAAAAATATTACACTGTGCCTAAGCCAAATTGAGTTTTTTTTTTTTTTCAAATGTTAAAAGTTTCATATAAGTAAGGTCTGGCGTGGTCATGCACACCTTTATAATCCTAGCACTTGGGAGGCAGAGTCAGGTGGATCTCTGAGTTCAAGGTCAGCCTGGTCTACAAAGTGAGTTCCAAAACAGCCAGGGCTACACAGAGAAGCTCTATCTCAAACACCAAACATGTATGTGTGTGTGTGTGTGTGTGTGTGTGTGTGTGTGTGTGTGTGTGTGTGTGT
>CAJQZJ010031585.1:3080851-3105362 GCA_907164525.1 Lophiomys imhausi
TGTGTGTGTATGTGTGTGTGTATGTATGTGTGTGTGTATCCATTCACACATGCCACAGCATACAGGTGGAGATCAGAGGACAAAGCTGCAGGAGTTGGTTCTGTCCTTCTACTGTGTGGGTTCCAGGGATTGAAATGGCTCACCAGACTTGGCAGCAAGCACCTTTACCCACTGTGCTAGCTCACTAGCCCCAAGGCTTTGTTTGTTTGTTTTGTGGTGAGAGATGTGATAAAAGGAAGAAACAAAGTCTATAATCTATCTTATAGGTCCTCCTGGGGTACCCCATAAACTTTCATCTTTTCTTTCTAAAATATCCTGAGTCAGGAAGAGGGGATGCTGGGAGATCCTCACTTAAGGGTCAAAACATAAAAATCAGGTATTTTCTCCAAAATGAAGATGTTTTTTTATCTCATGAGGCCGTCATGGGGAAGTGACACATGAGGTTACTCTGTCTACTGTCATCACTGTTCTCTTATTTAGTCAAATATCTGTTTCCTCCCAGTGAAGAGTGAGGCTGGTCTGACGCCTCATGGCAATTACAGCAGAATACAGGGAGACAGGATTCCTTCAGCACCTCTTACCAGAGAACCCAGTCCTTGCCCTCTCCCACTTAGCACCTCCTACCAGGTACAAAACAAATTGACAATTGTATGTGGAGAGTCCAGTTCAATATTTTGCCTCCAAAAAGGATAAAACCAAATCCACAGGAGATAAAAATGAGGGACTCCTCTCCTATCCCTGCAAACCCCTAAAACGTTAGCCTTTAGTATTATTTTGTCCTGTGCTGAGGACTTGCTCTACCACTGAGCTACAGCTACAACTCCTTTTTCTGACTTTATTGTGAAACAGGGTTCTCACCAAGGTGCCTAGACAGACTTTGAACTTGTGATCCCGTCATGCCTTCTGAATAGCTGACAGTATGGGCACCACCATACTCACTGGCTCTAAGGCCCTAAATGTACCTTAACACATCAGAAAAGATCTCCAGCATCTATCACAGGCCTTGCATGCCTTCGTGCTTCTCCTTTTTTGAGATTATTCAAACCTACAAATAAGTGAAATAACATACACCCACACAGCCTTGATCTGTTTCTTCAATCGCCATACTTCCTCTCTACTCTACTAAAACAGATACATATTCTCCCCTTGAACAGGCCATAGGAGCCACAACACTTCACCCCCAGTGTTCCCATGTACAATTACAGCTTATAGCTGAATGTCAAGGCCATTCAGTTCACAATCCCTAACCAGTGATCTCAGAAGCACACCAAGGTCAGGGGGTGCTCTGCTCAAAGTAACAGGGAGTCTAGTGTACATAGAACTTAATAGTATTTTATTCATGGGACGAATTAAATAGTAAAGCTAGGTGTGTTTGCACACATCTGCAATCCTAGCACTAGGCAGGCTGGAGCAGGGGGATCAGGAGTTCAGATTCATGTGTCCCATGTGCCATGCTGCCCTTGCAGAGCCCCATTTATTTGTAGTTCCATTGGACAGGAAATGACCTTGACCAGTACCACTGTCCAGGGCAGGGGGCTGGAGAAGCTGTCTGTCCACAGCTTAGAGATCAGGGGACCTCAAGGAGGAAACAGTCTACAAGGCACCCTTTTTCTCACTACAGTGGAGTTTCAGGTGACATCAGAGACCCAAACCCTGAGCTGTCTACTGGGGTCCTCCGTCTCTCTACAATGCAGCTTCTCCATGGCACCTGGCCAGGACCTCATTGGCGTGGAGTGGCGGCTGCAGCACAAAGGCAGTGGCCAGCTGGTGTACCGGTGGGAGACAGGGCAGGTGCAAGCTAAGCGCAAGGGTGCTACGCTGGAGCCTGAGCAGCTACTCATGGCTGGGGATGCCTCTCTCACCTTACCCAACCTCACTCTAAAGGACGAGGGGAACTACATCTGCCAGGTCACCACCTCCCGGTACCAAGCTCAACAGATCATCCTACTTAACATCCTAGGTAAGGTCAGGCCTTGGTTATTCTGGGGAGAAGGAAGAGGAAGGTGCCTATGGGAGTATTTTCCAGACTAGAATCCAAACTCAGAGGGAATTTCCTGAGAGAAAAAAAATGCATTCTCACAACCCCAACACCATCTTCATCCTAGAGGCTCACGTGGCATCACATAAGGGAGTCCCACGAATGCAAGATAATTTCTCCAAGAAATAACTAGCCCAGATTCTTATAGCCTTGGCTGGTCATCTGTAATTTCAGTCCCCTGGACCACTTCCTTGGGGGAGATCTTGCAGGTGTCCAGGCAGGGAAGTGAACCATGAAAAAGTGAGAATGAAAACCCAGTTCAGATTGGCTTCGTAACCTGGATCAGATTTGTACAGCCTGATATCAGACGGTTTATTTCCAACAAATTTAAACACAGTACTGTTTAGAAAAAAGTTTCTAGGTATAATACAATCCCTTATAAATAAACCAAAACTCAGCTCAAGGTACATGTCATTTCTTCCAAAAAGATGGGTTCTAGAAATAGGCCATTTAGGGCCTAGGGAAGGCCCTGGGCTGGTCTCATCATACAGATAGTGTATATATAGGTCATTTAGGCTATTAGCCACCTCCAGGACTGGTTGTGGCAGCTTGAATATGTTCTGGCCCAACAGATAATGCAGATCAACAGGCTGCTAATCACTCCCAATTCCCAGCTTTCCGGATGGAAGAACAGGTTGTTTACATCGTTCCTATTAGAAAGACAATCTTGCATGCTTAACCTTCCTGGTTTCTCTGGAGCTCTGTAGGCTCAAGGGCCTTCATGCTATGTTCCCAACACTTCCTGAGGGGGCAGCAGCCGATCAAGGGCACACAGGAGTTCTGATCACAATGAGTAATCACTGGCTAACAGGTGATAAGAGCAAACGGAGGGGCAGGCGCGTGTGGCTCAGTGGTACAGCACTTGCTAGTACTTGTAAGGCCCTAGGTTGAATTCCCAGCTCTATTTAAAAAAAAGAAAAGAAAGAAAAAAGAAAAAACATTTTGGCCTGTCATTGACTTTAAACTTCCAGAAAATGTATCCTTTTATGACCTGTGCCCAGGTAGAGCCCTCGCCCTAACCCCTTGAAACATTGACACGTTTCAGTCTCCATAACCTACCTTCACTCTCAAGATGCTTCAGGCTCCTCTGCAGGCCCCAGTAGGATACCTCTAATAATCTTATTCTTCATTCTTTCTCCAGCTCTCCCCAAAGTACAACTGAACATGGCAAACAAGGATCTGCCACCCTCCCTCACCTGCAGCGTGGCTGGCTATTATCCTCTGGATGTGGCAGTGACATGGATTCGAGAGGAGCTGGGTGAAATTCCAGCCCAAGTCTCTGGCGCCTCCTTCTCCAGTCTCAGGCAAAGCATGATGGGAACCTACAGCATCTCTTCCACCGTGATGACGGACCCTGGCCCCTCAGGTGCCACTTACATCTGCCAAGTTACCCACATCTCCCTGGAGGAGCCCCTTACAGTCAGCATGAGAGTTTTCCCCCACACAGGTACTGGGAGTGTCCTTTTTCTTCCTCCATACTCAGGCCTGGACCCCCCTGACTTCCATGGCATCTTTGTCCTTGCACTGATGCCCAGGCACTGACTCCATTCCACCTTCTTCACACACTTGACTATCTTTCCCAGAGTGGTAGCCTCTACCACTGTGAATCCCCAGCCTCCAAATTACTAAGCTTAGACTGGAGATCAGGAGTAAAGGAGTGCTGCTCTTTCCTGCTAGGAGCTTAGGACAGCCGGAGAGACAAGGCAAACAGGGACAAAGACACAGAGCAGACACTTGAGCTCAGTTAGGTAGTTCAGCAGGAAGGGAGCCCTTAACACTGGGAAGCACAGCATATGTGAAAATCAATCTGTACAACAGCCTACAGAGAACTTAGGGAACATGGCAGAGGTATGTGAGAGAAAGGGCAAGAGGCAATGTTATTTCAAGATTAATTACATCTGCACATTGACATGACCAAGCACTGTAAACTCAACTTTGTTTTTTTGGTGTGTGTGTGTGTGTTTTCTTTTTTTTTTTTTTTGAGACAGGGTTTCTCTGTGTATCAGCCCTCGCTGTCCTGGACTTACTTTGTAGACCAGGCTAGCCTTGAACTCACAGAGATCTACCTGCCTCTGCCTCCTGAGTGCTGGGATTAAAGGCCTGTGCCACCATGCCAGGCAATTACAGACAATTGTGAACTTCCATGTGGGTGCTGGGATTTGAACCTGGGTCCTTTAGAAGAGCAGCCAGTGCTCTTAACTGCCGAGTCATCTCTCCAGTCCCCGTAAACTCAACTTTCTACACCGATTTTAATATTTTATGTGTTTGAGTGGTCTGTCTGATGTAAGTGCACCATGTGCATGCAATGCTTATGGAGGCCAGAAGAGGGCATCAGATCTCCTGGAACTGGTGTTACAGATGGTTGTGAGGCATCATGTGGGTGCTGGGGATGGAACCCAGGTCCTCTTCAAGAACAAGAAGAGTTCTTAACTACTTAGCAAACTCTGCACCCCCAATATACTCAACTTTTAAGGAGGATCTCACACATTATACCTCCTTTTAATTTTGGAAATGGGTCTTACTCAGGCTGTCCTCAAACTCTTCTGCCAAGCAATCTTCCTACTCAGTCTCCCAAAGGGCTGGGACTACAAACACCATCATCATGTCCAACACTCATTTTAGAGACGAGTAAGCTGGTATTTAAGACACTGAGCAGTTTGCCCAAGGTTCTCCACCAGTAAACAGTAAGAGAGAAAATGTAACCAGCAGGCAAGCTGCATGCCCTTACAAACTTATACCCTGTAATCTAAATGGGCCACACACTAGAATTTCATCTCAGAGGCTACAGAATGCTGCAGTTTTAAGCAGAAAAGGATATGCACCTCAAAATTAAAATATTCAAGAGCCCAAGACATCATTTGGTTGCTCACTAGAGTATAAGCTGCCCCAAAACTTAAGTTTTGTTTTGGCTCCCTGTTTGCTGTTATTCTAGTACAACCTCAATCTCTTTTACAAGACATTTTTAAGTGTTGTGCGGTGGAATCAGGTATAATGATGTGTGCCCATAATCATAGCACTAGAAGGCTGCAGTAGGATTCTAAGTTCAAAGCCAGCTTGGAAGTCAGTGAGACCCCCATCTCAGAACAAAGTCCTGATGTAAGACGAGGCAGAACAGCAACACAGACATTTGGCAGCCTTGAACAAAGGCAGGGCTGCTCTGTGCTCTGGCCCAGGTGCTTTTGGGAGGACTCATGAGCACCCATGCCAGGGTTCGCCTCCTAAGAGGAGGGGCACTCTAGAGTGAGGGCTCAGCCCATGGTTCTGTGCTCATTCTCACCCACAGAACAGAGAAGAGTCTTTGGAGTCATTGTTGCCAGCATTCTCTTCCTCTGTGCGCTGTTGCTTCTGGGGCTTCAGAGACAGCAAGGTGAGTTTGTAGATCAACCCACCCCTAAGTACCTGTCCACACAAACCAGGACGAAGCCTGGATTGCCAAGTTCCAGATGTTTCTACCGTACCCCCAACATCTGCTTTTGGAATTACCCCATATGAAACTAATCTTGTTTTCTCTCAGCTTCTTCGAGGTCAAGACCATGAGGCACTCTGGGTAGCCACTCTCCTGCCTCTAAGTGAAAAGTAGAGTACTTGTGTTCCAGCTACTGAAAGGACCCTCTGCTGAGGTGTGGGACTGAGAAAGCCCTAAAAGAGGCACCATATGTGAGAGCGAGGTCCTGGCCCTGGTTTGTACTGGTCTCTGCCTTCCTTCACTGTTAAGAGAACCTTGCTGAAGAAAAGGGAGGTGACAAGAGAGGGCAGAGTTATCTGAGTTCAGGCTAACACCAAAGGCCATATTTGACTTGAGGTGTTAAGAAATCAAAGAAGGCCGGGCAGTGGTGGCGCACGCCTTTAGTCCCAGCACTTGGGAGGCAGAGGCAGGTGGATCTCTGTGAGTTCGAGGCCAGCCTGGTCTACAAAGCGAGTCCAGGACAGCCAGGGCTGTTACACAGAGAAACCCTGTCTCGAAAAACCAAAAAAAAAAAAAAAAAAAAAAGAAAGAAATCAAAGAAGAAGAAAGTAAGGGAAAATGGAGAAAGAGGGTAGGGGACTGGTCACCACTCACAAACTCTAACTTTGTCAAAATAAAAACATTTCGCGTCTACAGAACCAAACTTTTCTACTTTCTTCTCTTTCTCCCTGGTGGTCCCAGCAGAGCCCTGGGTCTGCATTCCTAGCTGTTCCACCTTGCAGTTTGAGGCCCTCAGAGGACTGCCAGGGCTGCATCTCCACTGTTGTAGAATCAGAAATTAGGTTCGGGCCCTTCAGATTCAGATGACACTCAGCTGCAGGAGTCTTGTGCTCATGTCTATGAAATGTCCTGTGGATACAGAGCCCACCCAGCATATACAAACTGGATTATGAGGTCAATTATCAAAAAATAAGCAGGGGAAGTTGAGATATGACTCAGTGGTTAGGAGCACTGGCTGCTCTGCCAGATCTGGATTTGGATCCTGGCAGCACATGGTCGCTCATAACCATCTGAAACTCATGCCAGGAGATCCAACACCCTCTTTTGGCCTCCTTGGGCAACAGGCATGCATGTATGTAGTTCACACACATACATGAAAATAGGTATACACAAAAAATAAAAACAAATATATCTTTTAAAAAAAAATTTTTGTGTGCGTGCATGTACACCACATGCCTGCAGAAGCCGGTAGAGGTCACAGGCTCTAGATCCCCTGGAACTGCAGTATCCACAGTTGTCAGGGCCATGTGGCACTGGAAACTGAACCCAGGTCCTCTGAAAGTTCTTCTTTTTAGCTTTATTATTTTACGTGTGTTGAGTGTTTTGCCCACATGTATGTATGTGCACCACCTGTGTGTCTGATGGCAGAAGAAACTGTCAGACCCCCTGGGATCTGGAATTACAGGTGGCTGTGAGGCATCATGTAAGTGCTGTAAATTGAACCCAGGTCCTCTACAAGAATAACAAGTGCTCTTAACTGCTGAGCCAACTCTCCAGCCCTAAATAAAATTTTTAAAAATTAAACTGAGAATGGTGGTGCACACTTTCAATCCTAGCACTTGAGAGGCAGAGGCAGACAGATCTCTCTGAGTTCAAAGACAGCCTGGTCTACACAGTGAGCTCAAAGGCAGCCAGGGTTACACAGAGAAACCCTGTCTCAGAAAAAAAAAAAAATCTGGTTTCAGAAACCAGTTTTTGTAGACATTGTTAAGAACAGAACAATGTCTTAAAAGGAGGAGGGTGGGGTAGCTGGAGAGACTGCCCAGTAGTTAGAGCACCAGTTGCTCTTACAGAGAACCTGGGCTTGCTTCCCAGCACCCACATGGTGACACACAACCACATGCAATTCCAATTTTATGAGATCTGATGCTTTCTTCTGGGTGCCAAGCACACATGTGGTATAAATATATACATGCAGGCAAACATTCACATACATGAAATAAATATGAATAGATCTTTTATTTTTGTTGTTGGTTTTTCAAGACAGGGTTTCTCTGTGTAGTCCTGGATGTCCTGGACTCACTTTGTAGACCAGGCTGGCTTTGAACTCACAGAGATCCGCCTGCCTCTGCCTCCCAAGTGCTGGGATTAAAGACATGCGCCACCAGGCCTGGCCCAATATGAATAGATCTTAAACCAAACTTGCTATTTCAGAAGATTTTAGTAGAGAATCCATTTGAGACAAATACAATGGTGCACACTGGAAACCCTGTCTTGAAAAACCAAAAATAAAAATTAAACTAAAAGAGGGAGCAAGCTACGCATGAGGATGAAGAAAGGAGGTATAGGCTGGAAACCTCAGACAACCCTTACAACACGGCAAGCAGGTGCAGGCGATTGGGAGAGGCTTGAGAAAGCCTGCGACTGTTTGCTATCATGAGGTGCCCACTCAGCTTCCTGTCACCACTTCCTCTCACCAGCACCTGCAAGGGCTGGTCGCTGTAGGTACCAAGGCTAAGAAAACAGACCACTTCCTCTGCCAACAAAGAGACTTTAATCTCCAGGAAGACCAAAGAGCACACACAAGTCAGCCCTTCTGGCCTGCAGCCAGCACAGGACGACACCTTCTTCTCCCCCTCCCCAGCACAACCCAAGTAACAACCAAGTCGATTATTGTAGTAGGAATTTGTATTTCTTGTCTTTGTTGAGAATACATGAAATTGGTAAATATGTCACATGCCTTTGGTGGAAGTATAACTCTTACTACTATACATAAACTATGAGACCAGGTTAGGAAGAAGACAGAGGTAATGACAGACACAATGGAAATCCCACATCATCTCATGGCAAACCAAAGAAGGGGATGTGGGAAGCCTGGCTTCAACTGACAGCAAAGTCCCAGGTTTACTTGCATATTTGCTCATGCATATGGGCAGTGGGAGGGAAAGAGACTGCAGACATAGAGGGGGTTCGGGGTGGGGTGAGAAAGAAAGTAGAAGGGCTAACACCCCCAAAAGAACAAAGCCAACTACACCTGGTAAGCCTCAGAGGGACAGAAACCCAGGAAATAATTCCTGTGCTAGGGCTGCGTGGGCCAACAGGGTTAATTTGCTCCAGGCTTGGGATACATCGAGGACAGTGTTGGTTCTTCTCCAGCGATGACCCCCCTGCATTAGGCAAAGAAAGCCCAGAGGACACTGGAGGCCTTCCAGGGGAACGCTGGGAGGGTACACTGACAGCTTTCTTCCAGCTCTTCACTCCTGCCCTGAGGCAGGACGAAGGGAATGTGGGAAATAGGCAGAGGGAAAGGAAGGATGGTTTTACAGAAGGAAATGCTGCTGCGTGGAAAGTGGGCACCCCCCCCTAGCATGGCCCCAGCTTCTTCCTACTTGTGGACCAGAGGACCGAAGGAATAAAGGTCTGAGAGCAACCCCTCCCATTCCCATTTGCCCCCTCTGCTAGCAACAGGGTTTATCCCATGCAGCATTCTACCATCATGAGGCTCTGCAGAAGCTCCCAAGACACACTAAACAGCTCCTACTCTCGGGTTCCAACATCTCCACACATGGAGCATGCAAAGGGGGTAAAGGAAAGGAGGAAATAAGGAACTCAGAGGGGTAAGGGGGGCTCCAGGGAACGAACTGAAGGAAGAGCAGCAGGCAGCTGCCGACGTGAGGCCCCATACCACACGGCCATCACCTTCCTATCCAACACTGAGCTGTGGGGTATGCTGGAGTTCTCTAACTCTGGGAAGGCCCTCCTGCCTCATCCCTGTCTTGGGCAGGAATACAAGGGTGGTATGGAGCAAAAGGTTCTGTGGGAGCCTGGGAGTCTCACCATTGAACTCTCATTCTTCCTTATCAACAGCAAGGGAAGTACAGGACTTCCATCAGTAAGGTGACAAGAAGTATGTTCCCAAAAGCCTGTTGCTTTCAAAGCCCCTGATTCACTGAAATTATTTGGTGCCCTCATGAACAACACAGAATGCTTCAAAAGACATGAAAAGAGAACAGCTCCTTCTAGTCAGGAGCACATGGGATGGCTTCTAGGAGAAAAGTCGGTGTCTGTTGCTGTTTTTATAATCAGTAAGGACTTGTTTCCTAGGCTTACAGAGAACAAGTAAAAGGGTGTAAAGTCCCCCGAAGACATAAAAAACCTTAGACTGAGAGAGAGATAAGCAGTAACTACAAAATACAAGTCTGACTTTCTAAAAGGGATTCAAAGTTGGTCTTTAAACAGACCTCTGAGACCCAAGACAGGTCTGGTATTGGGGGGGAGTTCCAAATGAGAGTAGCAGGTAGTAGTTCCCAACTAATTATATACTTCCCCTCCCGCCAAAGGCCAGCCTTTCTAGGACACACTATGGATGCAAATACCCTTCTCCTCCCCTCGGCCACGCCTACGTCTCAGACACTTCACCTCTGCCATTCCTTCCATCCTCCTTCCCTTGGCCATAACTCTTTTAAGCTCTGAGGTACACAATAAGTGTAAGGAGGAGGTGCCAGCTGTTGCTCTTTGGATAGTGACTTCAAGACTGTGCCACGAGCAGCATTTCTAGTGTTGAGGAAGAGAGTGCAAATGAACGCAACAGAAAAGGAGAGCTGGATGATGGAGAAGCCTGGGCTAGAATGGAGAAATGCAGATGGAGGAGTTTGTTGAGAAAGCAAACAGAGGGAAAAAGACATGAGCTTGGATGGCAATGGAGAACAGGGAAGGGATGGCACATTCTCAAGTAAAAAAGTAGACTGGACACAGGAATCAGGAAGTCCCAGACGGAGAAGAAAAAAAGAGACAGGAGAGAACAAGAGGGCAAGTTATGTCACATGACTAGACATTCAGGTCTGTCAATTACAGGTACCCCATCCCAAGGTCTCCCTAGGACCCAAGCCAGTAACAAACAGCACAACCTCACTTCCTCAGCAGAAGGGGCCATCTCCTCCCAATGCTTTGCTGTGGGGGGGGGGGGGGGAAGCTTGTCCATCAAGGAATTTCCTGGTCTTTGCCCTTCCTTCCTCCCAAACCAGGCGGTGATCCGGTGATCCCACAGCAGCAGTCTCCATACCTCAGTCAGAGCAGCCCCACTCCCCAGGCAGGCAGGGCTGGGAGAAGACTCCAGGACCTTCCCACCTCTTCACCCCATCAGCAACCTCAGCGATACTTACTTACAATAACTACCACGATGATGGCACAGATAGCTCCCAGCATGATCATCATCTGAGGAAACATGGACAGAACATGAACCCTTGGACTTAGGAAGGAAGAAAGGACGGAAGGAAGGAGGGAGGGAGGGAGGGAGGGAAGAAGGGAGGAAGGGAGGGAGGGAGGGAGGGAGGGAAGGAAGGAAGGAAGGAAGGAAGGAAGGAAGGAAGGAAGGACTAGAGAGGAGAGGTCACCCACAGACCCCTGCTTCCCCCAGATCATAACCTCAGAAGGAGCACAGGACCTGCAACCTCATTCTGTTTAGTTCCTGCTGCCTGTTCTTTCTTTCTTGGAATTCCAATGGGAAGGCAAATTTTATGAAGTGTTTTCTGGGCTCACCAAAATTGTGGATATTTAAATACATATACTGAGCCAGTAGATTGTTGTTGGGAGTCTGAGGAAGAACCAGGTGAGAATTTCTCCTGAAGATGCTAGTGTAGAAAAAGTACTTCACAAGTCTAAATTCTAAATTCCTCTACATACTGCTTTCTCAGTTGTTCTGAATACTCTAGCCTACCCTGGTGGCCAAAACAAGTAATGCAAACCAAAGAGGCTACCAGATTTCAGAGGGAAGAAAAGGAGAACCTAATGGTTTTCTTGCCTCCTATGAGAGAGGAAAAGCAGGCGAGGGTAGGGAGACTCACCTTGCAGTTTTTCCACCAATACTTCCTTTTCAGCTTGGCAGCACTGCTCTCAAATTGTGATGCTCCCGCCTGCAAGGCGTCAGCTCGATCATCCAGCTCTGACAGCTTCTGGTCCCTCTCCAGGACCTTGTCCACATTCACACGAATGATGTCCACTACCTGAGGGGGTTGGAGAAACAAAGCTGCTGAGATTCCTTGCCCCAGAGACAGAAGAAATGAACAATGCCTGGGAGATCACAAGCCAGGGCTGTGAATCCAAGGGATGCTTTGCCTGCCAGAGCCTTTCCCCCTATAAAAAAGAGAATAGATAAGAAGACTCTTTCTGTTTCTAAGTGAGCAGGCACCTACCTCCTCCACTTGTGCCTGGGTTTGCTGTAGTCGTCTATTACTGGTTGTGTTAGGAGGAGGACCAGGAGGACCCCCACCTGGGGCAGCCCCTTCTGTCCCTTCAGCGGGCGGCTGAGCTGGAGCAGACCTATGGAGAGAAACAAACAGTACACAAAGTAACTGAGACGAGAAAAGAACTACGTGAGTTGTTGCAATGCAATGGTTGAATGCAAGTAGAAGGCACTTTAGCTCCTTAGCAATCCTAAGTACAGAGACACAGCTTGAGTGCAGCAAAGGACGAAAGATCTCCTGACATCTGGACGAGGCTCACAGTGCCATTAAGAGATCTTGATTGGGGCTATCCTGTGATGCAACTCAAGCATGTCCTCTGGCACAATGGCTGTAGGGGCAAATATGCCAGCCTTGACCTTAATGGAATTTGCCAGGCCATTAGAAGCTCTTCACATAAAATAAAATGGAACAACAACCTCATCCAGGGGAAGAGAAATTTGTAGAAAAGACTAAACTGTTGTAAAGGCTGCTCACTGGTGTGTGGGGGTGGTGGTTACCTTATGTTTCACACTGTAACTGGCACACTACACCTGCTGCAAGGACAGTTTGGAGAATCGCCAAAAGCACAGTCTACCTAAGTGGAGTGAGTCGGAGCTGTTTGCGTTGTTTCTGGCAGAGAAGATAGGGGTTTCATTTAAATTGGATCTGGGGACTAAGACAATTACATTAGTTGTTCCAAAAGCACAGAGCAGAAGTAAAAACGCTAGAAATAGTCCTCAATGTGCATGCAGCATAGACACTCTGTCCCATCCTTCTTTAGACTTGGCAGCGTCTCAGGATACTCTCCTAGTCCCCTGTGTCAGAAAAGAAAGCTTGAACTAACTGTGCATGTGAAGACAACCCTCTCTTCCAGTACCACTGAAGGCAAAGAATTCCCATGGGTGTTTGCTTTTGTTTTCGTGTTTTGATTGGTTAGTTTTTTGTTCTGTTTTGAAATGAGGTCTCATGTAGCCCTGGCTGTTGTGGAACTCTCCATGTACACCAGGCTGGCCTGAAATGCAGATCCACCTGCCTCTGCTTCCCATTTGCTGGGGTTAAAGGCATGGAGCCACATGCATAGCAACTGTGAGGTCTTTAAGAAAAACTCTCTGACATTCACCAGCTAATGAGTTCCCAGAATAAAACCTACAGAAGATTTTTTTTTCTGCCATGGTGGGGGCCACACAAGCAAGGTAGAGAGAGATTTCTAAAATTTGATGGAGAATATAAATGTCTTAAACTCTACAGAACATCTTTGCTAGGGAAGTCCTAGAATAAATAGAGTTAAACCATCAGAAAGTTGCCAAAAAGCAAATTCCTTGATTAATATAATAGAATTAATACCTTTTATTAGAATAATCTCCTTTTCCATAATTAAGTGAAATCTTCCAGACAAGATATAAAAGCCCCTCAGAGAGGCTATATTAGCAGATTATACTGGCTTCTTCCATTTAAAGGGTCACTTCCATTTCCTTCCTAGACATAGAGGAAGGAAAGGAAGATGCAAAGCCATGGGAGCCACAAGACTTGCACTGCTATTGAGTTAACTAAGCAATCTCGTTCGAGACTGAAGGCAGGGATTTCAATGAGTTGGTAGCAGCTAGTGTTGGAAGGAGTCCAGGACAGTGGCACTGATGACAAGATTAAAGTCAGAGACCTCATGATTCCCCGCTAGCCCTGATGCTTTGTCCACTTCCTTCCAATCATCACACATGAAACTACCTGGAGCCAGTCAGCTAAGAAAGATCACACACACACACACACACACACACACACACACACACACACACACACAAACCAACAACAACTAGAATCTATGGGCTTGTAAACAAAATGCACAGAATGTTAAAACTACAGAACTCAAAGAGAAAATGAAATCACTATAAAGCTCTTAGAGAGCTCACTTCACTTACTACTTGTTGGGAGGTAGGAACACTCCACACTAACCTATCCAGGGAGTTACATCCTTATGTAATACAAAAACCCGCCCCCCCTTTTTTGTCAAGAGAAGCAACACAAACCAAGTGTGGTGGTGCACACCTTTAATCCCAGCACTTGGGAGGCAGGGGCAGGCAGATATTTCTGAGTTCGAGGCTACCCTGGTCTATAGAGAGAGTTCTGGGACAGTAAGGACTACACAGAGAAAGCCTGTCTGAAAAAGCCAAACAAAAAAACAAAAGACAGAGAGACAAAGACAGTGAACAGGAGGGGGAAAGGGAGAAGGAGAGAGAAGGAGGGAAGAGCCAGGAAGAAAGGGAGAGGGAGACAGAGAGAACACAAACACATCTGGAAAGAAAGAAAACCCTTCATTATATGTATGTGATCCTAAAGGGAAGTTCTTACTGTCTAGCCAAAGATCATCAAAGGGATGATGCTGAAGACTGCTGAACAATAAACTATGTGTTTTGGATAAAATGAAAAATTCACTCTCCTCCCTAAATCTCCTCCAATTCTTGGCTAGGACTTGATCACTGGAAAGCACCTTAGCATAAACGGTTGCATTAGGATCTCATACCACTCATGTCCCCTGAGACTTTTTGAGCTACTCACAAGGCGCCACAGGACTAGCAAGTAAGTTTCCACAGCTTTGCTCATCATAGACATGAGGCAGGTCCATCACACTTTGGGTGAGGGGCATGTACAAACCCAGAGACGGCGGACAGCCTGGAGTCAAGTGGGACTCGTGCACCTATAAAAGTCTTCCCATTGGCTTTAAGGGACAGGTTCTGTCCAAAAAGAAAGGGTCTCCGAGGTCTATATCTGAATCTATGCCTCCCTCGCTTTTTCCGCTTTGGGGTTTCACGATACAAAGAACAAGAGGAGAGGGTGAAATGAACGTGGGACCCCCGCGCCCTTGCCCTGCAGTGGAGTGTCAGCTGCAGCTGGTGCGGGATGGAACGCTGCCCGAATCCCGGGGTGGCCCGGTCTGGGGGCGGCGCGAGCTGGTGGTTCCCGGTGTCGCCGCAGCTGCTGCAATGCGCCATTTTCCGTCCCGCAGAGTCGGACACTGCAGGGGAAGAGTCTGTAAAGAGGTGTCGAGGACCCTAGACCAGAGTCAACTCACATTTTTCTGAAAGAGGAAGCGGAGGTCCGTCCCCTCTCTGGAGAATGCAACGAGACAGGCAGGGAGACGCTGCGGCTGAAGCAGACGGAACAGCCGAGTTCCGCCTCACAAGGACTACCCGGAACTCTTAACTGCGGTGGAACTTAACTGCAGGTGCAGGGCCGACTCTTGGCTTTATTAGAGACCACGCCTCTCGGATGACGTTGAATCCCTAGGTCCAATCCACACGGGGTATGTCTTGCTAGCCCCGCCTCTACGACTATACCAATCACAGTTCTCCTCTCATCACTGGCCAATATAACAGTGACTTGCTTATTGTCCAGCTCAGACTCTGAGAGCTGTCTCCGCGGGTGAGTTAGTCCTTTTATGGTGCCCACCAGCCAATCGCTGAGCTGGCGGCTCCTGCCACTCTTACTGTCCCTGCCCACAGCACCTGGCAGAAGGAAAGGCAGGTGACTTAGACGCTGAAATCCTACTGGCCGCGGCGGTTTGGCAGTGTTTGCACATTCGTGACGCCTGGGCCAGAAGGCCACCCCACCACCCTGCCTGCCTAAGGCTGTAAAGCCTCATCCCTTTCAATAAAGCCTATCCTAAATTGAACTTCATCCCTGAACCTGCTCTTTCCAGGTACCACACCGACTTAGTTAACTCAGCCCAGAAACCTGTCTCTCTCTCGTTTTTTTTTTTTTAATCTTATTTTACAGTACAAGTTTTTGCCTGCACTTATGCATGCATAGTGCCCTTAGAGGCCAGAAGAGGGTATATCCCCTGGAATTTGAATTACAGATAGTTTTGAGTACATGTGAGTGCTGGGAACCAAATCCTCTGCAAAAGTGTTGGTGTTCGAAACTCCAAAACAACCCAAGCAGTTACAAGAGATTAGCAAAGCAAGATCTTTATTTGAATTAAGCAGCAAAGACTTGGAAGCTGACTGCATCTTTAAACGTTCATCTAAATACTTAAGCAAATGACAAAAATTTACTATACTTGGGCTGCTACTGATCCTGATCTGTTCAGGGCTGTAGAACAGACTGGAGCAGAATTACAACCCCGAGTCAGAATGGTATAGAGTTTTTAAGCCCGAAATCCACAAACATCTGGGCCAAGTTACGGGTACATTTTCCCACAAATCAGGATTTAGGGATGGGGACTTCCTTAGGACCATGTCTTTGTGGTACACTTATCCTGTTCCCGTTGATTGAGTTATTCACCTGTGGCAGGGCAACTTACCTATCATTCCTGTCTTAATTTTCCAATTAGGATGTCAGTTACCCAGGGAGGTCTTGGGAACTTAAACTTTATTTGATCCCTATTTGAAATGGAAGTTTTATTCAAAATGTCTTCAGTTTTGTTCCTTCTTACAAAAGCAGTATGCTCTCTTAACCACTGAGCCCTCTCTTTTCAGCCCCACCCCTTTCCTCTTTACCCCTCCTCCAAAAACTCATCGGAATCTATTTTCCCTTCTTAATACCTAAAGAATTTTCTTCTTTCTTCTAATAGTATCCCTTTCCTAGACATCAACTGTAAAACTCAACATCTTTTTTTTTTTTTTTTTTTTTTTTTTTTAAGGACAGAGTTTCTCTGTGTAGCCCTGGCTGTCCTGGACTCACTGTGTAGACCAGGCTAGCCTTGAACTCACAGAGATCCACCTGCCTCTACCTCCCGAGTGCTGGGATCAAAGGCATGCACCATCATGCTGGCAATTACAGACAGCTGTGAACTGCCATATGAGTGCTGGGATTTGAACCTGGGTCCTTTGGAAGAACAGCCAGTGCTCTTAACTGCTGAGCCATCTCTCCAGTCCCTCAACATCATTTTTTGCCTCATGACTTTAAAAGCAGTTATAAATGTGATTGCATTTTCTTAGCCTTAGAATTTTCATTTTTACATTTATTGAAAGCTTAGGTTTGTATGCAGAGTAAATTTTATATTTTGCTCTTGGGTATTCAAGCAAAGGAAAATAGAAAATAATAAGATATTAATAGATCCCCTTTGCAATTGGGATGTTAAATGAACAAATTAATTAATGAAAAATAGACCACCTACAACTTCACATTCAGAGACTTTTTTTTTTTTTTTTTTTTTTTTGGTTTTTTGAGACAGGGTTTCTCTGTGTATCCTTGGCTGTCCTGGACTCACTTTGTAGACCAGGCTGGCCTCGAACTCACAAAGATCCGCCTGCCTCTGCCTCCCAAGTGCTGGGATTAAAGGCGTGCGCCACCACCGCCCGGCCAGAGACTTTTTTTTTGTTGTTGTTGAAACACAGGCTAATGTAATCCAGTTGGCTTCGAACATGATCTATAGCCAAGAATGTCCTTGAAATTCTGGTCCTCGTACTTCTGTTTCCTGAGTGCTGGGACTGCAGAAGTAGACCACCATACCCAGTTTCTGCCGTGCTAGGCATCACACTCAATTCCTTTTGCATGCTAGGCAATCCCTCTGCCACCTGAGCTACATCCCCATCCCCCAGAGTCCACATGATGTAGTCCTGTATGCATGCCATTAATTCTTTGGTAATGCAGCACTTCCTAAGAGACAGAAAATACTCCTCTTCTCCCTCTGGAATTTTCCTTCAATCACCTAGCATTCATTTTGCAAGTCTGATGCTCATAAGCAAGTGTAACAAATACAGTATGAATACTACCTGACTAAGAGTCACAGCAAAATGTCCCAATACAATCGATGCCAAAATGGCAAAGGAAAAAGGAGGATACCCTAGATCCAAGCCTGTGTCCAGCGTCATGTCCAGGTATCTATCTAAATATCATAATCACCACACATGGCATTTATTTTTCTTTCTTAAAATTGTTACTTTAGATCTGTTTTTTTGTTTTGTTTTGTCTTTGTTTTTCAAGACAGGATTTCTCTGTGTAGCCCTGGCTGTTCTGGAACTCGCTCTGTAGACCAGGCTGGCTTCAAATTTAGAGATCCACCTGCCTCTGTTTACCAAACGCTGGGATTGAAGGTGTGCACCAACATCGCCTGTCTTTTAGATCTTTTTGCCTCATGGAGGGTACGACTTGGTTTGGTTTTCTGAGATTAATCAAGTGACATTGCCATTTCAGCCTCCCAAGTGCTGGGATGACACTAGGCATTTTAAAAGTATGTTCATGAGCTGACAAAAAAGTGAACATAGGCCGGGCGGTGGTGGCGCACACCTTTAATCCCAGCACTTGGGAGGCAGAGGCAGGCGGATCTTTGCGAGTTCGAGGCCACCCTGGTCTACAAAGCGAGTCCAGGACAGCCAGAGCTGTTAAACAGAGAAACCCTGTCTCGAAAAACAAAAAAACAAAAAAAACAAAAAAAAAGAAAGTGAACATAGTCTAAAGAACAAACAAGTGAAAGCTGATACCCAGAGGGCAGCTTGAGTACAGTGGCCTCATGGGATGCCACCACAGCACAAGAAACAGCATGAAGGTCTTACTCAAAGTTAGAATTCACATAGAAAGAAAGAGAAAATCCTACATAAAACTGGAAGTGCTATATTGGCAATTAAGAGAGTTTTTAAAGTGCTGGCACCTAACTGTTCTGCTATTGAAATTATTTGCAATCTGTGGAGGCAGAAAGACAAAGGAATCCCAGGAACTGCCTAGCTACTTAGTTTGGCCAAATCAGTAGGCTCCCGGTTCAATGAAAGATCTTGTCTAAAAAAGATCAGAACCTCTGACCTGCATGTATACATGCCCATGTGCACACACGTCCAGGAACCTATACACATACACATGCAAAAAGGGTCTTATTTGTCTCTCATTCACCTCTGTTTTCTAACTGCAGATCTTGGCTGCCTGATGTGGATATTGGAAATCAAACTCAAAGCTTTTGCCAGAGAAATATGGGCTGTTCATTGGAGGTCTTGTACTACTCACTTAAAATACTAGGTTATTATTATAACTTGCTGTTGACTGTGTGTGTGTGTGTGTGTGTGTGTGTGTGTGTGTGTGAGAGAGAGAGAGAGAGAGAAAGAGAGAGGTGTGAATTGAAGCTGAGGAGTTGGAAGGGAGCAGAGGATTCATATCATTAAGATGTATATGTAAATCTATGAAATTTTCAAAAAATAAATATTTAAAAAAGAAATTATTTGCAGACTAGGTGCCTGCTGAAGCTTTCTTTGTCCTTTTAAATGTTTGAATTCATAATGTTGAACCCCCGAGGGGCTCCCCGAATCCTGACGCCCAAAGACCACCAATGTCCCCTGATTCGCTGTAATAGACAAGAGGTTTATTAAACTGACGCGCCAGGATTCGACTCCCCAGTAGAGGAATGAACCCCATAAGACGGCTCTCGGGCCCTTTAAATACACAAGTGGCTACAAAAAGGTGGGGGCACCAAGGAGTAGCTTTTTTTAGCCCGCCAGGCAACAGCCACAGGTGGTGACAAAGGAACAAAGAGTATGTTAAGTTAGGTGGTGACGCAAGTGGGGAGTGTAGGGACCCGAGGGGAGTCTGAACAAACCGGCCAGCTATGCAAGCTTTGTTATTTTCAAGGACTGAGTTCTGTGGAAGGTTTCCAGAAGGAGTGAGATCAGGGTCTCACCACAGAGGAGAAGGCCATGTATTCATTAATTTTTACAGTCTTACAATAACTTCAAACTATGTCTTTTATACTTTGCCTAAAATCCTTGTTTTATTCACTTTTGAAAGCTTTAGCATCTCTTCTTCCTAAAATCAACATGGCAAGAATTTGCAAGTAAGTGCCCTGACAGGGCAGTAGCACCAGTATGAGCCATGCAGACCTCCTCTCCAGTGGAAGCCTTGGGGAAATTCCACAGAGACAGTTCCAAGAGAAATGAATTATGGCCATATGCTGAAAACAAATCAGGGAAGAAATGCCAAGAACCAGAGAAAGACAGGAATTAATGAAATTAAAAAATTATGCCAAGTAGTTCAATATCTGAGTAATAAAGGATCTGACAAGGAGAAAACAGGATGTAGGGAGTTTGAATAATTAAATTAGATTTAGAAAATATATAGGGGTATCTGATACAGTCTCTTAATTTGGGGCATGAAGATCATTATCAGCGTGTGGACTAAAAACAGGAAACAAACAGGAGACTTAATGGACTGAAAAACAAGGTTGAAGTCAGGAAAAACAGGAAAGACTTAATGGACTGAAAAACAAGGTTGTCAGGAAAACAGGAAAGACTTAATGGACTTAAAGAAACAAAGTATCTGGCCTGACATTGTTTTCAGCTGCTAAGTGGGTGGAGCCCAAATTAAGCTGAAACAGAGTTCCTCCTATTTAAGGACAGTGCATGGAGCCCCATAAAGAAGAGGCCCCTGATGCTAGAGAGCTCCCAGGGTCCTGCTGAAAAAAGTGCTGGCCATCATTTGATAGCCAGATCTCCCCGAGGCAGATGATGAGCAAAGAAAGCTTGAGCAAGACACCAAAAGGCCAAGGACTAAACCCTATGGCTTAACTTTTGCCTAGAGGGGTTTGATCTGTCTGAACAGTGGCCAAAAGGAAACTGTGCCTGGCTTTAAGGACTCTGAGGTAGAGTGGCAGAGTTGCTGATGCGAAGGGGCTGGGGTCTCCCAGAGAGAAGAAAGCATCAAGCCTTATTTAAGGTGAAGCTGCAATAACCAACTTATCCTGATGAATCTACATCTGAGAGATCCAGAAAAAGGACTGCTAAGTGCGTTAAAGAATCTACAACAAAGACTGTGTTCCTGATGACTGAGGACCTGCCCCAGAGACTGTATCATTCTAAAAGGTTAGGAAAATAATTATCAATAGGTTTAATGGATAGGTTAAAGGGGTTGTAGGACTTTGTAGGATTAATAGTTAAGAAATAATTGTTATTTGTTAAAAGTGAACACTGTTAGTTAATAAATAATAATTAAAAACTTCGGTTACAACAGGATATATGAGAAAAGGAAATTCGTGGATGGGGAATTAATTATAAAATAAATGCAACAAAAGTTTCTAGAATTAAATGAGCTTTTCAAGAAAAAGTAGTGGGTTCTAGCTACCACAATGAAAGAAAAAGAATCACATCAATCTTTCTGTAATCTCAGAGCAGAAGAGAAAAATAGAGGGCTTTAAAATCTTTCAAAAAGAGAGTAAAAATGGAACAGGAAAGAGAATGGCACTGCAATACAGGAAAACAGAGCAGTGGCTCCTAACAAAACAAACAAACAAACAAAAAATAGCAAGTTGAAAACTTCCAGGGGCTAGAGATATGCTCAACAGGAAAGAGCACTGGCTGTTTGAAGGGTGGTGCTAAGCATTCTAAATGTTGATTGGTCCTGTTTGCTGTCTGTTACTTAATTGACTCTGATTGGTTAAATAAATGCTGAGGCCTGGAGATTGGGCAAAGACAGAGGTAGATGGGACTAAGGTGTGCTGGCTTTGAGAGATAGAGAGCATCTTGGAAAGAAGAAGGCCGGAAGAAGCCAGGAGCAGACAAGGAGGACATGCCATGGGGTAGATTAAAGAAGATACTTCCACATGGCCTGGAACAACGGCTTAGTGTGGAGAATAATAGTCCAAAGGGACATATGTATATATGGGCTCATATTTGGGTAATAGAATTATGAGCTAGCTTAGATGGGCTAGGATTCCATAACCCAGGCCTAGGCTTGTTAAGATCCACCCTGTGTCTGTGTGTATTCATTTATAATGGCGGGTTAAGGATTAACACCGCCAACCAATTAAAGATAATATAAATACTGGTTAAATCATTTAATTAGTTTTTTTTTTCTACAGCTGTTCTTCAAGAGGATCCAAGTTTAGTTCTCAACACCCACATAGTGTCTCATAACCATTTGTAACTCTAGTTCCAGGGAATCTGATGCTCTCTTTTGGTCTTCACAGGCGTTACCCACACATACAGATACATGCATTAAAACACACACATATATACACATATACATAAAATAAATATTTTTACTTGGACAAAATGATTATTAACTTAGAATTCTATAACACCTCAAGTATTAATAAAGGTAAGGGAAACTAGGACTGGTGTCATATACCTGTAATTTCACCACGTAAGAGAGAATGGACAAGACAATCACTTGAGGCCAGAAGATTAAATCATAACAAGACCCAGTCTCAGAAAAGATGGAAGTAAAATGAAGAAGATATCTTTCAGATATATAAGGAATCAAGAATGTTGCCGTCTGTCCTGTCTAAACAGTCTACTATGTGATGGGCTCTGGATGATAGGAAATAGAAAGGCAACAGATCTAAGGCATGGAACGCAATGCTGGTGAGAAAATGCTTGGAAAGGAAGCTGTGCCACAGATCGAGACAAAACCTGCCCTGACTAGATTAGTGGAAAGTAAGCGCTGTGCTAGGCAGTCTCCAGCCAAGACACTAATGATGCATCTGACATGCTTAGGCATTTGGAAACTCTTGGTTAGTTTTCTGTTGCCATGGCAAAACATCATGACCATGGCAACTTATAAAAGAAAGCATTTAATTTGGGCACTCATAGTTGCAGAGGGTTAAAATCTATGACCATCATAGCAGGGAACATGGCAACATGCTGGCTAAAGCTTACATCTGGCCAACAAACATAAGGCAGAGAGAGTGAGAGAGCTAAGCAGGAATGGCAGGGCTTTTGAAACTCCAAAGTCCACCCTCAGTGACACACTTCATCTAATAAAGGCCACACCTTCAAATAATTTTCAAAGAGTTTCACCAACTGGGGACCAAGACTTAAAATACATGAGCCTATGGGGACCATTCTCATTTAAGCCACCAGAGAGACTAACATGAACAAATTTTCACAGATCTGATAGGGTATAACTTGAGAAGAAATAATAAGACTGTTTTTTAAAGTTTCAATGATGTGTTGTTTTTCTTTATTGTCATTTTATGTGTGTGATGAGTGTTTTGGCTGCATTTGTATCTACCTACTGTGTGAATGCAGTGCCTGTAAAGGCCAGAAGAGGGCGCTGGATCATCTGAGACTAGATGGTTGTGAGCTGCCATGCCAATACTAGGAATTGAATATCCAGGACTCTTAGGAGCTGAGTCATCTCTCCAGCCCCAAAACTTGAAATGTTTGTCCTTCAAAGATAATCTTCTAAGCTGGGCATGGTGGTGCCTATCTTTAATCCCAGCACTTGCGAGGCAGAGGCAGGCAGATCTCTGTGAGTTAGAGGCCAGCCTGGTCTACAAAGTGAGTCCAGGACAGCCAGGGCTACAACAGAGAAACCCTGTCTCAAAAAAACAATTAAAAAAAGATAGGAATCTTAAGTTACTGAATAGGAAAAACATTTCAAATAATATATCTGATAAAGAACTTCTATCTGAAAGGAAAAAGAACTTCTATCTGGAGTAGATAAAGAACTCTTGGAGCTCAAAAAGAAACTAATTTGAGCTAGATGGTGATAGCACATGCCTTTAATCCCAGCATTTAGGAGGCACAGGCAGGTGGATCTTTGTGACTTCAAAGCCAGCCTGGTCTACAGAGAGCATTCCAGGAGAGCCAGGGCTACACAAAGAAAGCATGTCTCAGAAAAGAAGAAGGAGGAGGAGAAGAAGGGAAACAAAGAAAGAAACTTGAAAATAAGCAAAGGATGTACTTAGACACAAATGGCCTATAAACACAAGAAAAGGTATTCCATGTCATAACCATCAGAAAAATGAAAATCAAAACCACACTGAGGTACCAGTTCCCACCCATAGGATGCTGAAAAAAAAATGTAAAGTGTTGCCAAGAATGTGAACAAACAAAAATTTTATATGTCACTGATGGGAACGCAAAATGGTGCATTTGGGGATTTATTATCTTGAAGAGTCTTACAATTGCTCAAATAGTGTACCCAAGAAAAATGAAGATCTATTTCCACAAAAAAATCTTGTACATGATGCAAGGATTTGGGGTTCGAGAGGGACTAAGGTGGATTGTCTTTTGGGTAAGAGATTTCTTTTTTGTTTGTTTATTCTTGTTTTCTTTTTAATTTAAGGTGTATCTTTTCACCCCAATATCCCCCCTTTTAGTCCAATAAAAGGCTCTTTTTCTTATAACAATAAATACAATACAAAACAATAAGAACAATTATGAAAATTATAAGGTATACAATATATCTCCAATGTCCAGTCCATATGTTTTTGGCAACTAATAATAATATTCTATTATCTATCTATCTAGCTCAATGATTTTAAAGTCTTATACCTAACTCAGTTTCCATCCTAACTTGCATTAGCAACTTAAAGACATCTTCTTAGACCTAGAACATCCTTTTAATTCCTAAGCAACTTAAAACTTAACTGTGAGTCTATCTATCTGGTCTTCAACATATCAGAGACCTGAGAAGGATAAACATATCTGAATAAACAGGAAGTGCAGAGCAAGCAGCTTCCAAAACTAAGAAATGACAGACAACTGGCTGCCTAGACAGTTCCCAGTTTCTCTCTATAACATTGGAGCATCAATCTTCAGCCTTTTGGCCCAGTATCGGCAAGAGATTTCTCAGGAAAGTTACTAATACCATAGAAGGACAGAAAGTTACTAATACCATAGAAGGACAGCATGGTGGAAGCCCTGAGGAGCACTCAGGCTCTAACAGCTTTTAGCAGATCTCCTCTTATAGGTTTCAGAGCTTCAAGGAGTCCCACGTCTGTAGTTAATGAGTAACCTATAGCACAGCTTACAGTCAGGTTGTCTCTGATTCCTGGGGAGAATGGGAGGTGGGAAAGCTTTGGTCCTTTAGTTAATATGTATTCATCATATGGGAAGTGTTTGAATGAGAAGGCCCCCATAGATCCATGTGTGTGTGTGTTTGTGTGTGTGTGTGTGTGTGTGTGTGTGTGTGTGTGTGTGTGTGTGT
>CAJQZJ010031585.1:3105372-3122325 GCA_907164525.1 Lophiomys imhausi
TGTGTGTGTGTGTGTGTGTGTGTGTGTGTGTGTGTGTGTGTGTGTGTTTTAATGTACATTGGTGTTTTGCTTGCATATATGTCTGGGTGAGAGTGTCAGATCTGGAGACAGTTGTGAGCTGCCATGTCACTGGGGTTTGAACCCTGGTCCTCTGGAAGAACATTCAGTGCTCTTTACCACTGAGCCATCTCTCCCGTCCCTAGACTCATGTATTTGAATGGTTGGTCCCTATTTGGTGGAACTATTTGGGAAGGATTAGGAGGTGTACCCTTGTTAGAGGACCTGTGTCACTGGCAGGTGGGTTTTGAGGTCTCAAAAGCCCACATGTTAGCGCTCTCTCTCTCTCTCTCTCTCTCTCTCTCTCTCTCTCTCTCTCCCTCCTACTTGTGGATCAGATGCAGGTTCTCAGCTACTGCTCCAGCACCATGTCTGCCTGCCTGTTTCCATGTTCCCCACCATGATGGTCATGGACTCAAATATTCTGAAACTCTAGGCAAGCCCCCAATAAACTCTCATGTAAGGTGCATTAATCATTATGTCTCACCACAGCAATAGAAAAATAATTTAAGACAGGAGCTGTCACAACTCCTAAGAACTCTGTGTCCTTGTTAAGCTTCCTTTCAGGAAAGGAGGGTTACAGAGTCATAGACAGTGACAGTATGGTGCCTACCATTTCTTTACAGAGTCTGTAAGAATAGAGACAGAAAAAGGCTGTTGAAGGTGACTATTACCTGAGTCTCCCTTCGCCCAAATCAACACACAAATGTTCATAGTACTGTTTAGAATATCCCAAAACTGGACATAACCCAAATGTCTCTCAGCTGAGAAGTGGGTAAATCATACAGTGCAGCATATCCATACAAACAGAATGTGACTTGGCAATTAAAGAGGAATGAAGTATTATCAGCACATACTAGAGCATAAGTGAGCCTCGCTGAGTAAAAGAAACCAGTCCCGTGTGGCCATGTATTTATGATAAATTTACATGAAATATCCATAACACATAAGAGAGCAGATAGCTGGTGGTTGGCCAGTTCTGGAAGGGAAAGAAGGGTGACTAGGGTAACTGGGAGTGATGGCTAAGGGAGTCATGATGAAAATATTCTAATGTCGATTATGGTGATGGGTACACAACTCTAAACAGATGAAAAGCCACTAAAGTGGGTGAATTGTATAATGCACAAATTACATCCCTATAAAAGAGTTTTAATCTCTCTCCCACTGCTCCATAAGGTGTCTTCCCACCATTCTTCCTCATTGCCATCTTTCCTCCCACCAGCAGACAGGCAGCCTTCATCATGGTTTCAGCAGACATAAGATCTAGCCACAACAAGGACAGGACTAGCATTGGGATTGACAGGAAGGTGTAGAAAAAAAATGGTTAATTAAATTATTACTTAGTATTTAGATTATCATTAATTGGCTTGGCATTGTTAATCCTTAACCCGCCATTATAAATTAATACATACAGATATCAAATGGATTTTAACAAGCCTTGGCCTGAATTGTGGCTATCCTAGCCCATCTAAGCTAGCTCATAATTCTATTACCCAAATATGACCCCATATATGCATATGTCCCTTTGGACTGCTATTTTCCACACTATGCCGACGTTCCAGGCCACATGGAATGATCTTCTTAACTCTAACCCATGGCCTGTGTACTCCTTGCTTGCTCCTGGCTTCTTGGAACTTCTTCTTCCCAAGATGCTCTCTGTCTCTGAAGCCGGCACACCTTAGTCTCACCTATTCTGTCTTTGCCCAATCTCCAGGCCTCAGCATTTATTTAACTAATCAGAGACAATGTAAGTAGCAGACAGCAAGCAGTACCAATTAATTAACATTTAGAATGCTTAACACCACCCCATCAATTCCCTCCTTTTGTCTAATAAAAAGGCTAAATTTTTAAACTAATATAGTAAAAACAGTAAGAACAAATATGAAACAATCAAGAAAACCATATATAAAAGTTACACACATAATGTTTAGCCTATTTGTATCAGGCAATCTAGAAGAAGAAAAAATCATCTATTTATCTCAGTGTGTTTAAAGTTCTGAACCTAAATAATTTCTATTATATCCTATATTTTCTTTTAAATCCTAAATAACTCAAGTTTAATTGAAATTTTATGTCTATTATGACTTCAACCCCATCAAAGACATAAGAAGAGATAAAGTTAATATTTGAGTGAATAAGAAGCATAGGAGGAGAGCAGCTTCCAAAAAGAAATATGACAGTTTGCTGCCTAGACAGTCCCAAATATCTCTCGATACCATTGGAGCATCATCTTCAGCTTTCTGGCCAAGCATATCTCACAGACATAATTGTGCAACAGGAAATAAGAAGGATTTTCCCATTCTTGTCTCTGAAGAATCAGGACATCAACTTATCTGCATTTAAGCTCTGGTCCATCTTTGGACTGTATATAGTCTGTTGAGAGATCAGGGGAGTTTTTGCCCAGTAGGAATTATCTCCTGATGGGAGATTTCTTTGTGATCCTCATTGTCTTCTTCCAAGTCAAATGAGAGTTGCCAGGAGCTGACTGTCTTAAGTCAAACAATTCTTAAAATAATAAAAACATCTTTAAATGTCATTTTTATACATCTCTGAAGGTTTTGAAGACATTTATTGATTTATTTATAAATCTATCTATCATCTATTTATCTATCTTTGAAAAAGCAAACTGTATATTTTTAACCATTTATTATCTGTTTAACCTATTAAGTCTATTTTGTGATAAATTAAGACTAGTACTTGACATGCGAGGAGCTTGATTGGCCAGCCATCAACCTGTATTACCCAAACTCCTAAATAGATTGCAATAGCAACCCATAAAAGGATTGGAAGTAAACCTGTTCTTTTAAATGAGTTGTATAGGCACAATACCTTATATAATAGTTGAAATATACAGAATATGTGTCAAAATATAAAATTACATACCAATGAATCAAAATGTACCCTTATTTTTGCATCAATATACAAAATTTCATACCAGTGTGTCAAAATATAACCTTATTTTGAGAATAACAATAGCTTTAAGTTTCAAACAGATTCAATAATCTACCCTTATATCTTCTCATTCCTATATTATATACCCATATTCCCCCTCTTTTTCATTTTAAGTCTTTTCCCCCTATATAAGAGAGAAAGAAGGGTAGAGAAAAGAAAAAGAGAAAATCCCTGAGTCTAATCTCCTATATCTTGCTTAACAAGACCATTTCATAATTTGTAACCAATCCCCTCAACAACATCTATAACCCATTGAATAACAAAAACAACAAACAAACAAAACAATACACCCCACTTTTTGGGAATGGGGCATCACTCTCTTAAAATTGCTTCCTGCTGAATAGGGATGTAGAAAACCTATTTGGGGGCCCAAACAAAATGGAAAAAATGGTTAAGCAAGTTAATTGTAACATTTGTTGTCCAGTCCTATGTGCTCAGCAGTTTGAATGTTCCGAGCAGTTTGTAGTCTGAAGTTGAACTTTGGATGGGAAAGTTCAGGGCTTTATTGAAGTCCTGGCTGGAACAGTCTGTGAGACTGGACTATCTGGGTTTGTCTTGTCTTCTTTGGTGTTTGGTCCCTTTGTTCTGAAAATATATAATTTCTCACAAGTAACATTATCTCTATTTTTTTCTTTCAAGATAGGATTTCTCTGGATACAGAAATCAGTCTGGCGATATCTTAGAAAACTTGGAATATATATAATCTTAAATTTTTTAATTACATTTTATTTATTTACTTATTATTGTATGTATGTCTGTGTTTGTGTGTTTCTGTGTGGTGGAAAGGATTATATTTATGAATATAGATAGACAGATGATAGATATGAATACTGAGACAGTGTCTTATATATCTCAGGCTGGCCTTGAGCTCACCATGTATCCAAGGGCGCCCTGGACCTCCTGAGTGAGTGATTACTGGTGTGTATCATCATGTCCAGTTTACTCAGAGAGGCAGGATGAATTCAGAGTTTCCTGCACACTAAGGAGGTAGTCTATCATTTGAACAACATCTCCAGCCCTACCTGACATGTTTTTTCCCCCATTTTTGTAGTTAGAATGTAAAATATGGGCTGGAGAGATGGCCCAGAAATTAAGAGCACTGGCTGCTCCTCCAGAGGTCCCGAGTTCAATTCCCAGCAACCAGGGTGGCTTATAACCATCTATAATGAAATCTGGTGCCTTCTTCTAGCCTGCAGGCATACATGCAGACAGAACACTGCATATGTAATAAATAAATCTTTTTTAAAAAGAATGTAAGCCGGGCGGTGGTGGCGCATGCCTTTAATCCCAGCACTTGGGAGGCAGAGGCAGGCGGATCTTTGCGAGTTCGAGGCCAGCCTGGTCTACAAAGCGAGTCCAGGACAGCCAGAGCTGTTAAACAGAGAAACCCTGTCTCGAAAAACCAAAAAAAAAAAAAAGAATGTAAAATATTCTTTTAGCAATCAGTTATGGTGGCACAACTGTGTAATCCCAGCACTTTGGAAGCTGAGAAATTCTCAGGAGTTAAGGCTAGCCTCAGGTACTTTGTGAGTTCAAAGTCAACCTGGGCCTCATGAGGTCCTCTCCTTAAAGAAACCTATTCAGCCACTTTCAAGTCATTGTTTTGAGTTACAGAGCTGATTGGAGTTAGAGAGACACTGCAGGAAGTGTTACAGCTTCTAGCAGCAGGGAGGAACAGCCTCTGATGGACTGAACTCCTAACCAATTTGCAGAAGCCTCTATTGTCATACAAAAGGCATGTTTGGCAAGTCAATTTCTACATACCAAAACCTCTCATCTGATCTACGGGTTGTCTGAAGGAACTATGACCCAAGCAATTCTCAGCCATAGGTCACTTCCTGGTTTGCCTGGTATGTTTTGAACTAAGTTATGCAGAAGCTCTGTGAGTCCTTCAGGAGAAGCAACTCCATAAACCTCAAATAACAATCACTGACTATTTACAAAAGGCTACGTTACAGCCTAGGCGCCATCACTCAGGAATTCATGCTACGTACAATGGCTCTGTTAAATTTCTGCTATGCAAGTATTACAATCCTTGCTATTAACCGATTTCCTGTTGCTCTGAAACCCTGAGCCCTCTGACTAGTATCTGCCACTTCCAGGATATCTTCACACCATCCCTGTGCATGATAAAGCCACCCCCAGCTCTTATCCTACCCACAGTAGCAGCAACTATACCATGCTCTGCTTCTGTAGATGGATATGTCTATTCTGCATGTTTCAGTGAGACAGAATCATACAGCATTTGGCACTTTATGACTTGTTCCTTCTCTTTTTCTTTTTTGAGACAGTTTCTCTGTGTATTTCTGGCTGTCCTGGACTCACTTTGTAGACCAAGCTAGCCTTGAACTCACAGAGATCCCCCTGCCTCTGCCTCCTGAGTGCTGAGATGAAAGGTGTGTGCCAGCATGCTCCACAATTACAGACAGCTGTGAACTGCCATATAGGTGATGGGATTTGAACCCAGGTCTTTTGTAAGAGTAGCCAGTGTTCTTAACTGCTAAGCCATCTCTCCAGTCCTGACTAGCTCTTTTACTTTACTTTTCTTTTTTTTCTTTTTTTTTTTCCATTTCGTTTTTCAAGACAGGGTTTCTCTGTGTGTATTCCTAGCTGTCCTAGACTCCCTTTGTAGACAGGCTGGCCTCAAACTCACAGAGATCTGCCTGTCTTTGCCTCCCCAGTGCTGGGATTAAAGGCGTGTGCCATCATGACTGGCCTGAGTGGTTCTTTCATCTAACATGTTTTCAATATTTATCCATGCTGCATGTGTGGGTACTTCATTCTTTTTTTTTTTTTTTTTTTTTTTTTTTTGGTTTTTCGAGACAAGGTTTCTCTGTATAACAGCCCCGGCTGTCCTGGACTCGATTTGTAGACCAGGCTGACCTCGAACTCACAGAGATCCGCCTGCCTCTGCCTCCTGAGTGCTGGGATTAAAGGGGTGCGCCACCACGCCCAGCTAGGGTACTTCATTCTTTTGGTAATTCTATAATAATTCCTTGTGTTGTTATACAACATCTTGATTACCTTTTTTAATCAACTGATGGACATTTATCTTTTTAAAAGATAACATTTATTTATTTGGAGGTGGGTATACACATGTGGAGATAAGACCCTTTTGCTAGAGTTGGTTCTCTCCTTCCACCATGAGGGGTCAGTTCCAGGGAACAAAATCAGGCTTACTTCAAACTCATTATGTATCTGGAGATGACCTTGAACTCCTGATCTTCCTGCCTTTACCTCCCAGGCACTGGAATCATAGGGCTCCGCTAGCAAGTAGACTATTACTTTGGTTTGGTTCCCAGTGAGGTTCTTTTCTTTTGACTACCATGAACTGCACTGCCTCGAACCTTTGCACACTTGCTTTGAACAGGCTTCAGTTCTCTTGGATGACACGTAGGAGTGGCACTACTGAATCACAGGTAATTCTGTATTTAACAGTTCTTTAGTTTTCTTCATGGCCTGACTTTTACCTCTCCTCCTATCTTTAGGCACACAAGGTAGTTCCACTAAGCCCTAGGTTTAATCCACTGTAAGACACAGGATTGTGCAGGCCCGAACACATGCACAATTTTCTCACCCCCTCGCAAAAAACACAAAAACCAAAACAAAAAACCTCTACACCAGAAGGATGACGTCTATTTGGAGGCAGAAGATAGCCCTGGCTTGGTGGTTTATGTGCCTTCAAGATTCTTACAATGATTTAGTGTTTATTGAAGAAAATGTTGCATACTGTTCTGTTCCATAAACAATACAGCTCTATGCTTGGAAAGAAGACCTTTTGTATCTCACAGCAGGAAAAATTTTATACGGGCTTGTGGAGTTGGATTGTTAATTCCCGCTTCACTAACAATCAGAGTCTATTAAAACATTTTCTTCTTCCTTTTCTAATTTTTTTTAAAGATGGGATTTCATTGTGTAGCCCTGACTGGACTGGAACTTGATATGAAGACCAGGCTGACTTCAAACTAGCGGATCTGCCTGCCTCCGTCTCCGGATTAATAGGATCAATGGTGTTTGCCACCTAGCCTAATGACACCATAACTTCTTAGCCTCATTTTATCAAGCCGTGTTTCTTCCACTTTTGCCCTTTGGGATCAAATCTCTAAGTAAACAAGCCCAAGAGAGACTGAATAATAAAACCTTGTACATAAAGAACCTTAGCTAGGGCTGAAGAGATGGCTTGGAGGTGAGCACTTGCTGTTCTTGCAGTGGCCCTGGTTTGGTTCTCAAAAAAATCTCAACTACCAACTGACTCAGTAAATGTGTTAGACGTGTTAGCTCCAGGAAGTACATATAGAATATGGCCTCATGACAACAAAACAAATCAGCTAAAGAAGAAAACTGAGAGAAAAGGAGTTAATGTTTTCAGTCACCACATTTCAGAATGGACGGTTATGTAATAAAAAAGATCAGTGACACAAGACTTAATGATTTAAATCAAGTAAGATAATCATCCTAATTCCTCTACCATCAGAGCCTACTTGTATCTATAAGCAATTCATTTTTTTGTAATACTTTTTAAAAAGGAGATAGGTATTACATAATCTTGGATTAGGAACCTGAAGCTGGGGATGAAGACTCATGCATGTAATCTTGTCACTCAGGAGGCAGAGGCAGAAGGGTAGCTACTACTTGGATCCCAGCTCAGGCTGAGAGTTCCAGGCCAGCCTGAGCCTGAATTACAGAGTGAGAGACTGTTGTCATTTTTTTAATTTAATTTTTATTATTTCACATTTTATTTGCAAGTATCTGTGCACCATCCATATGCATGGTCTCTAAGGACAGTCCAGGACCGAGCTACAGAGAGCTGTGAATCGTGTATATTGGGAATCAAATCTGGGACCTCCAAACATCAACCACTGGAAGATGGCTCTTAACTGCTGAGCCATCTGTCTAGTAGAGCCAGCCGTGGTGGTGCAGGCCTTTAATCCCAGCACTCGAGAGGCAGAGGCAGATGGATCTCTGTGAGTTCAAGGCCAGCCTGGTCTACAAAGTGAGTCCAGGACAGTCAAGGATACAGAGAAACCCTGTCTCGAAAAAAACAAAAACGAAACAAACAAAACCTTTAAAAAAAAAAAAAAAAAAGAGCTTGCATGAAAGGAATGGATGAAAGAAAAATCCCATGGATTATTTTTGTAATTTCCAGACTTCTCATTGAATCAATTTGTTTGTTTTATTTTTCCAAGACAGGGTTTCTCTGTGTAACAGAGCCT
Organism: Lophiomys imhausi; assembly: GCA_907164525.1. NCBI lineage: Eukaryota > Metazoa > Chordata > Mammalia > Rodentia > Muridae > Lophiomys > Lophiomys imhausi. The sequence continues at coordinate 3,113,595 of CAJQZJ010031585.1, forward strand.
GGCTGTCCTGGACTCACCAGGCTGGCCTGGAACTCAGAGATCTGCCTGCCTCTGACTCCTTCCTGAGTGCAGGGATTAAAAGTGTATGCCACCAGAACCAGCTCATTGAATCAATTTTTATTGAAAAAAAGTATAAAAAATGATGCGCACACCTTAGATTCCAGATCTCTGTGACTTCAAAGCTAGCCTGGTCTACAAAGTGAGTTCCAGAACAACCAGGGTTACGTAGAGACCCTGTCTGAAGAAAGCAAAACAAACAATGTCATAATGAATTCTATTATTTTTTGCAATGAATATATATTAACAAAAACAAAGTCCCGGCAGAGGCTGTAATATCCCAGTATTGGGAGGTGGAGACAGGAGGATCAGGAGTTCAAGAACGGCCTCAGCTACATAGTATAAGTTCCAGGCCAGCCTGAGCTATGTGAGACTGTATATCCAGAAAACAATTTTTTTTGTAGCTTGAGATGAGGATTCTGATGACTAATTCGGCTTCATATCCCACGTGTAGGTATTTCTATTAAGAAGGTGAGAAGGACGGGGGCTGGAGAGATGGCTCAGCGGTTAAGAGCACTGCCTAGTGCTCTTCCAAAGGTCCTGAGTTCAATTCCCAGCAACCACATGGTGGCTCACAACCATTCACAATGTGATCTGGTGCCCTCTTCTGGAATGCAGGTGTACATGCAGATAGAGCACTCATATGCATAAAATAAATCTTTAAAAAAAAAAAAAAAAAAAAAGGTGAGAAGGGCCGGGTGTGGTGGCACATACCTTTAATCCTAGCACTCAGGAGGCAGAGGCAGGCGGATCTCTGAGTTCGAGGCCAGCCCGGTCCACAGAGCAAGTCCAGGACAGACAGGGCTATTACACAGACAAACCCTGTCTCGGGGGAAAAAAGGTAAGAAAAGGGGTGGTGGCACACACATCTATCTCAATACTAGGGAGGCAGAGGCCAGCCTGGTCTACAGAGTGAGTTCCAGGCCAGAATTATTTAGTGAAACCCTGCCTCACCCTGTGTCCCCAATTTTAAAAAAGAAAACATTTTTTATTTTTATTTTGTGTATATCGGTGTTTTGCCTGCATGTATGTCTGTGTGAGGGTATTGGATTTCCTGGAACTGGAGTTATAGGCTGGGAACCGAACCCAGGTCCTCTGTAAGAGCAGTCAGTGCTCTCAACTGCTGAGCCATCTATCCAGCCCCATTTCTTTTTAAAGGAGGAGGTACTAATAGCACATAGGAAATCCTGGGTGTGATTTTTTTTTTTTTTTTTGAGATAGGGTTTCTCTGTGTGCTGTCTTGGACTCACTCTGTAGACCAGGTTGGCCTTGAATTTAGAGATCCTCCTGCATCTGCCTCCCAGAGTGCTGGGATTAAAGGCATGCATCACCTCGCTCAGTGCTGGGTATGACCTTTACCGCTCCATAAATTGGGGTGTGGTTCAAGGTCATCCAAGTGTAATGTCACCCATTTCATTTTGGTGTGGCAGCAAACAACAGCATCATTACACTTCGAAGAGGCTGCAAGCTCACTGGCAGAGTATCTCCCTAGAGCAAACATGCCCCTGGGGTTCATCTACAAGATTACAAAACAATTTTCTTTAAAAACATACACAAAGGGTCAATGTCAGAAAGTGCCAACAATAAGTGATTCTAATTGTTATACTTCTTTTTTTTTTTTTTTTTGGTTTTTCGAGACAGGGTTTCTCTGTGTATCCTTGGCTGTCCTGGACTCACTCTGTAGACCGGGCTGGCCTCGAACTCACAGAGATCCGCCTGCCTCTGCCTCCCCAAGTGCTGGGATTAAAGGCGTGTGCCACCACCGCCCGGCTTTAATTGTTACACTTCTAAAGGCCAAAGTATGACTAAGCTGTGAATAAATAATCTTAGGGAACACCCTGTGATTTAGGGATGAGACAGACTTCAGTCTGCATGAATGAGTAGGTGTAGCACTGTGCCTATCAGATTCCAAAGAAGCACCGTTTTATTACAGATAGCACACAAAGTTCTTTCCATGCTGGGATAAGTCCTGTTCCCCTTCTCCAAAGCTCCTCGTTTTCTGTTCTATCGGTACTTCCCATGCCGGTTAAAGTGTTTGTAGAGATAGCTGATCCGTTTGTTAAGGTTGTGAAGGTCCTCAGCGAACATTCTGCTTCCAACCATTCTCTTCTTTCGGATACAACGCTGCAATTCATTTCCTCTCCAGCCTCGAAGCCATACAGGGCCCTTGATCAAATCTTTTGGGTGCTTCTCAAAATTGCCTGTAATGTGAGAGAATATACCAGTTTCAAGAGAAGAGAAGGCAGGCAGGCTAGGCCTTGAGCCCACAGCTGGAGCTCCCTGAGCAGAACTTATAGACAAGGCACATCAGAATAGTACAAAGTACAGAGTCCCTGGGGCTGAAGAGAGCTCAGCAGTTAAGAACACTTGCTCTTCCAAAGATTCCCAGCACTCTCATGTAGAGATTCACAACTGTTTGTAAGACCAGTTCAGAGGTGTATGACGCCCTGAAAACTGCAGGCCTTGCCTGAACAACACACATACAGTATGGTACACATACAGAATAACAGGTAAATTATATAGATATATACATAAAAATCTTTATAAAAAATAAAGACTTGGTAGACAGAATGCTTGGGGTTCAAATACTGACACTACCATTTACTAGCTTTGGGCACTCAGAACAGTGCACAACTAACTTTGTTAGTACAACTGAGCACTGTAAAGTGAGTATCATTATAATGTATATGCAGGAAAATAGTACGCATATTATTCTTTATAACAAATAAAAACAATATAACACAACAATCCTTCTGAAATTAGGAATCAAGTCCTACCCAGAATTCCGATGTTGTCGTACACACCAAACAGAGCCCTCTTCTCGTTCCAGCGATCCACCACTTTGGGAGGCGGAAGAGTAAGCCTTACACGGGTCAACAGAGGAACGCCTAGGAATAGAAGGGAGAATACATCAACGCTGTCTATTATCAAACAGTTCGAGGGCCGTCCTACCTACACATTAGCCACTTACCCAGAGAGAAGCTTCTGCAAGCCGAGGGCATCCAGCCCCATAGGCTCCTCCTTGCCGCCCACGGGAGACTCCCTGCCATAACTCTAGGCCTGTCCACCAGAACAGGACACCAGACCCGCCAGAAAAATGGGGAGCAGGTGTGGATTTCAAAGACAAGACACAGGGAACAGTCCCAGCCGGGAATCACACGAGAGAGACCCTTGCAGAAGCCATTTTGGGCCTTACCCAGGTAGCTTTGAGAGCTGACCCGCCTTGGCCCACACGCTGCCAGACACAAGCCCCGCCCTTCCAGTTCCGGCCTCTCCTGCGCGTTCAGTCAAATGTTTCCAGTTTATCCCCTGGCAGTACTGGACCATTGTGGCGTGGTTCTTGTCGCAAAGTAGGGCGCCCCAAAACTGAAATTCCCTGAAAATAAGCCCTCTCCTGTGTTCTTGGGGGTCCTCAACTGTGGGGGAAGTGGAGGAAGGGAGCCCGGCGCTACGGCGAGGTCCCCTCGCGCCTCGCAACAGGGCTTTGCTAAGGCAAAAAAACTGTTCCGCAGTTTACAGGGCAGGGCTTTGAGGCTCGGTGACTGGCTGTGTGTCACATAGTAAAGCCTGGGCTGGATTAGGCAGCCTGGCCATGCCTCCCGGCCTGCGGAAGGATAAGGGGTCACCATTCCCGGGGCCGGCCACCGTAGAGATAACCTGAGAAAGCAGGGACCCGGGGGCCACGCCCCTCGCCTGGTTGTCCCGCCTCCGGTGCTGTGATTGGTCGACTTCTCCAGCCCCCCGTCGTGATTGGCCTCCTGACAGCCGTTGAGGTTTGAACTCCCAGTTGCGGGCTCCGCGGGCACGGCGCCTGACTCTGAGGCGGGTCTCTGTCTCAGCCTGCCGAGGATTGGCCGGTTTCTCCGTCAGCCTGAAAACGATCTCGCTGTTTGGCGCGTATGGTGCCCTGGTGTTTTCGTCCTTCCTTTTCAGCGGATCTATCCCCAGTCGAAGAAGCGGCTGGTGAGCGGTTGTTGCGGTGTCCAGGTGAGGTGTGGTAGAGCTAGGAAGCGGGGAGTGAAAGGCTGAGAAAATCAGGTGCGGGACATGACGCAGCCTTTGCCAGTGTGCGATCGGCGGCTATGTCTGGTAGGGATGCCCTTGAAATCCAGTATGGCAGTGAGTCTAACAGATCCGAAAATCGCATAACCTTACTACCCAATCTGCGAAAGTAGTTGTTTCGTTATGCGCTCGATTAGACTGAGATTACGAGGTTATGGAGTCTGACACAGGATAAGAAGTAAATGTTCTTTCATCCTGCAACCCGGAACCCCGATACTGAATGAAACATTCTCCAAGGATCTTTTCACATTAAAATGGAAACAATAAAGTTGTACACACTGATTGTTACTTAATAATAAATTAATATTTTGTTTTCCTTTGTTTGGTTGAGATGTAGCTCCTACAGCCTCTGCTGGCCTCTAACTCAACCTTCCAACTGTTGGCTTCATGGGGATGTACTACCACACTTGGCTCTTTACTGTTTAATCCTTGATTCCTTTGATCCCTAGAGTAACACCATTTTACAGATGAGACCATGAGGACGCAGTGACCTCGTGACAGAGTAACAGCAAGAATTAGATTCTCATCTAGAGTTGCTCTTACAGTGGGATGAGGGTAGGGTGTGTGTTTTGAGACAAGATCTCTTGCAGCTCGTAGGTATCAGAGGCGGCTGGCCTTGAACTCCATCATACTGCTTCCTAAATACTGAGGATACAAATATAAGCATGTGCTTCTTTGCGTGGCTCTGATCTTCTATCTTACAAGAGAATGTTAGTAGCTTGTTTTAAGACTGAAAAACATTATATATATATTGAAAGTGGGAGAAATAATTGAACCAGACAATTTCTGAGGCTGGGGTAGACTCTCTAATAAAGTACCTGCCTAGCATATCAAAGAGGCTGGGTTTGATTCCCTGTACCACAAAAAAAAAAAAAAAAAGTAGAAGAGGAAGAATGAAATGCACTTACCACATAATAGAAAACAAAACACTCTTAGTTTTAGAGCATGACTTTTTAAAAAAATATTTTCATTTATGTATTATGTATATATACAGTGTTCTGTCTGCATACACACTTGCAGTCCAAAAGAGAGCACCAGATCCCATTATAGATGGTTGTGAGCCACCATGTGGTTGCTGGGAATTGAACTCAGGACCTCTGGAAGAGCAGCCAGTGCTCTTAACCTCTGAGCCCATCTCTCCAGCCCTAGATCATGACTTTTTTGCTGTTTGATTGATTTCTAGGTGAACCAGTAGAAGAAGAATGTCTCCCCAAAACTTTGAATTCCATCTGCCGTTATCTCCAGAGGAGCTGCTGAAAAGTGGAGGTGTGAATCAGTATGTTGTTCAGGAGGTACTGTCCATCAAGCATCTTCCTTCTCAGCTTAGAGGTAAGAGGACATGGCCACCCTTGAACTTCAAAAGACAACCATCCCAATGTTATCATTCTGTTCTACAGCACTGTGACACTCTTGTTGGGGCAGGGAATATCTTTCCCCTGCTTTTCTTTTTGTGGCACTGCATAGAATTCATGACATAAAATGTATAGTGCTGTCTTCACTTGATTACTCAAGAAACAGTCTTGGTTAACCTAGTTACTCTGAGAGAAAAGTATTTTGTTTTTGGTTTGGTTTGTTTTTTCGAGACAGGGTTTCTCAGTGTAACAGCCCTGGCTGTCTTGGACTTGCTTTGTGGACCAGGTTGGCCTTGAACTCACAGAGATCTGCCTGCCTCAGCCTCCCGAGCGCTGGGATTAAAGGTGTGCACCACCACTCCCAGTTGAGAAAAGTATTTTGTTTTTTTACTTCTTACTGTGTGCCAGTGTAAAGTCCTGGTAAAATTAAGAATTGTAGTTGGGCATGGTAGTGCACACCTTTAATCCCAGCTCTTGGGAGGCAGAGGTAGGTGGATCTCTGTGTGTTTGGGGCCAGCCTGGTCTACAAATCCAATCCAGGACAGGCAGGGCTCTGTTATACAGAGAAACCCTGTCTCAAAAAACCAAAAAAAAAAAAGATTAAGAAAGAAAGAAAAAGAAAAAAAAATGTAGGCTAAGGGCTAGAGAGATGGCTTAGAGGTTAAGAGCTCTGACTGCTTTTCCAGAGAACCCAGGTTTGTTTCCCAGTATCCACATGGCGCTCACAACTGTCTGTAACTTATGCAAAACACCAATACACATACAATAAATGTATAAAATTAAAAAAAAAGAATAATAGGCAGTGATAGTGTTTAACTTGCCTTGTTTTAGAGAACACTGCTTTAGAATCTAGATCATGTTTCCAAGATGTGCAATCAAGGAGGAACATAGCTGCAACAGCACACACAATTTAGTTGTTTGTCGATTGAAAAATGGGATGTGGACGCTGGCTGTGGTGGTGCATGCCTTTAATCCCAGCACTCAGGAGCCCTACTCTACAAAGAAAGTCCAGAATAGCCAGGGCTGTTACACAGAGAAACCCTGTTTCGGGAGAGAAGGGGGGAATGTGGGGAGATATGTTTTGAGAAGCCTGTTGCTAGATGATTCATTTTTATGGAAACATCATTATAGAGTATGTGTATAAGCTTTTAATGTTATATATGCATATTATAGTCTGTTTCTAGAGCTGTGATGAATAAAAATAATATGGGATTAAATCAAGCCCAAGAGGAGGGCTGGGGATATAGCTCATATGGTACAATGCTTACCTAGTGTGCACAAAGTCCTAGGTTTAATCCCCAGCACTGAATAAAACCAGATGTAGTAGTGCACACCTGTAATTCCAGCACTTGGGAGGCTAACACAGGAGGATGCTAAATGTTCAAGACCAGACTATAGAGTAAGAACTTTGTCTCCAAAACAAGAACCAAAAGGACAAGAAAACAGGGCATAGGAAGCTGCTATTAGACTAACATAGCATTAGCAGTTTATAGTAAATTTATAAGTAGGGATATACTCTAAAATAAAGTTATAGTAATTACATAACCAGTAACATTATCAAGAATTAAATACTGTACATAACTGTGCTATACTTTTTTTTTTCTCCGAGACAGGGTTTCTCTGTGTATCTCTGGCTGTCCTGGACTCACTTTGTATACCAGTCTGGCCTTGAACTTAGAGATCTGCCTGCCTCTGCCTCCTGAGTGCTGGGATTAAGGGATGCACCACCAAGCTGGGCCCAGACTGAGTATGTTTGCATAAGTATGACCACAAACCTTATTGATGTTTAGTGCAAATGTAACAATGGTTACAGCACTATTAGGCAATAGGGAATTTTCAGTTAATTGTAAATATGGAATTTACAATTCCATTGTAATTGCATAGGAATACCATGTATGTGGTCCTTCATTGACAGTGTGTCATGTGATTATATGTACAGCATAGTTACCTGCTGAAGTCTATAAAAGACTACAAACAACTTGTATATTATCAGTAAGACCCTGTAATGGCACTGTGCTTCTTGGAATTGGCTCACATTGGGTTGTTCTATAGAATTACACATAAACTAAAGCTGTTAGAAGCAGACTTCCTAGGTTGAATCCTGGCTCTGCCAGTCTGGTCTTGAGCAAGTTACTTGCTCTCTAGGCCTTGGTTTCTTCCTCTAGAAAGACAGGAAACACAACCTGCTTCATCTGAACATTGGCAACCAAATCACTCAGTGAGTCCAGCTTATATCCTATTGGAAATGGCAGCTCTTCGCTGTTATGTTCAGAATGGGAAGAGGCATTCTTGTGCTTTTTCTTCTTCCTTCCTTCCTTTCTTTCTTTTCTAGATTTATGAGACAAGGTCTCACATAGCCCAGATCACTCTCAAACTGATGTAGCTGAGGGTGACTTTGAACTCCTGGTCTTCCTGCATCTGCTTCTCATCTGCTGAGTTAATTTATCCTTTTTCAGGACTGAGGATTGAGCCAAGGGACTTGTACATGCCAGACAAGTGCTTTACTGAGCTACATCACCAGCCTTCTTTTTATTTTCATTTTGACGTGGTCTTGCTAAGTTGCCCAGGTAGCCAAGTAAGGCTTTTGAGTTTTCAGTCCTTCCACCTTCAGCCTTTCTTAGTGGCTGGGACTATTGGCCAGGAGCAACAGTGAATCCATCCAGTGCCTAGAGCTTGGGTTTTTACAAACTGTTCTCCCCAAAATGAGCAGAACTCCATCAAGAATTGTTGATTCCAGGACTGGGTCAGGGAAATAGAAGGTAACCCTGGACTACCCTGTGTTGTGAGGAAGTGTAAAAAAAAAAAAAAATTAAATTATGTTGGGCACCATTTGTAGAAATAATTAAATTGTTTAACAGTATTTAGATTATTGTTAATTGATTTTGTAGCTGTTAATCCTTAACCAGACATTATAAATGAGCACACAGAGACACAGGATTTTAACAAACCTTGCCCTGAGTTGTGCAATCCTAGCCCATCTACGCTAGCTCTTAATTCTGTTACCCAAATATGACCCCAGATATACATACGTCCTCTTAGTCTGCCATTCTCCACACTATGCAGATGTTCCTGGCCATGTGGAATGAGGTTCCTAACCCATGGTGTGTGCCTCCTTTTTCCTGCTGCTCCTGGCTGGAATATCTTCTTCCTGCTGCTGGCTGGAATGCTTTAATCTGTCTAAAACGCAGGCTTCCTGTTCTAATCTCAGGAAGTCCCACCTTTCTCTGTCTTTGCCCAATCTCGGGCCTCGACATTTTTTT